>CM046035.1:5644681-5844681 GCA_025215565.1 Flaveria ramosissima
GAGATGTAGGAATTCCACCTATAGCATTGCATGTCCTTAGTTATGGTACACATCCTTAAGAAGACTTGAGAACCATAAGTAACGGTTTAAAGTTTTTGGTGACCATTTTGTTTAGATTCCCAATATCTTTGGGTATACATGTTCATGTTGGTCAAGATATAGAAATAGTTACATGAAACGCTCAATGTATGACGGTGTTTAAACGTAAGAGTTGAAATGTAGGTTAGGTTCAATATTAACAGGAACATTATGTGTGATAAGAATGAAGAGATACCAGTTCAAGGAATCAAAGATTTTTAAGATACAAAGGGGATGGTTCCATTTGGTAACGCATTACCATTTGGAATCGTTGACACATCAAGGTAAATTGACCCATTTACCATAGAGACTTGTGTATGTTGACCATAGTTTATCACTCATCCCAGAAATCCCCAGGTAAGCATAACTGGTCTCACAATGAGATTTATACGATATGCTTGCCTTAGCCCGAAGGCCTTTTGCCAGGAAATCCAGAATACAGGTGTCTATGTGTCACACAACTTTCTTAGGTTTATGAAGTCAAAACCTTGATGAGATTTTCATAGATTAGACATAGAGTCTAAGGAATTGAACCCAGATGATAAGTGTAGATTCCACATGTCGTTAAGAATAAGTTTAGGAAGTTCATTTTGTCGGGGAGAGTCAAAGAGTCAAAGTTAAGTTTAGGGAGACAAGTAACTAAGTTTAAGCATACATAAGGAAATCCTATGCTAAGGCATCAAGTTGCACAAAAGGCATAGCATTATGTAGCATGCAAACAACATTTAAGCACAAAGGTATAAGAATCTTTCTATGAGGTTCATGCAACTATAGTCTAGGTCACCATTTCTAATAACCTAAATCCCTATAGTTATGGGCTCTGATACCAATCTGTCACACCCCAACCTTGACGGCGGAAACGTCGAGGAGTGAGAGTTAAGATCGTTCACAGCCACATAACGCTATTAATAATCCAAATATAATTTAAACATAAGTTTCAATTGTCACATTACAAACATAAGTCTCAAAAAGAATAAAAGCATAACATAAAATGTAACAAGTCGTTCTTATTTTATTTATTTATCTAGGTCCACTCCTAGATGTGCAAGCTTCAAAGTGTAGATATCATACTTGAGGTATTCCTGAAACATGTTAAAAATAAAAGGTCAACATAAAAATGCTGGTGAGCATTCCATAGTTTTCAATACATAAGTATATAAAAGATGGCAATTCAAGTCATAAGTTAGTGAATAAAGTGATTAGGGATGTTATGAACAATGCTACAATCAAACCTCGACAAAGTTTTACAAGTCTCAAACGTTAAAAGTATATACGATCAGCTAAGTGTACTTGGATCAACCAAGCAGGCTTGTCTTACCCATAGATCTATGACTTCGCTGGACTAGCAATAGTTAATGATTGTACATATAATGCCATAACATGGTAACCACAAAAGTTCAACTAACCACAACTTTACAAGATGAATTGCCATAGGTTTACAAGTCTCAAAGAGGTTTACAAGTGCAATAGTATAAGTTAACATGTTTCACCCCAAAGTGTGAAAATAAGAAAAAGGGGTATGAAATACTCACATTGATATAAGCAGTACAAGATGATAAATAAAGATTAAAGGATTATCCAAAGTAATCCGAAGTATTCATTACAAGGCACCTAAATATGTATTACAAGATGAACATTAATAATATGATTAACGTTCAAATAGTGATTAGGGTTTCAATAGTTTTAAGGAGTTTTGACAAGTTAATTTATAGAATAATTATTCTCGTTTTAAACCCATTAGAAGAATTATATATGTATTTAAGTATTTTAAAAATAAAATTAAATATAATGATGATGAGGTTCAATATACAATTAAGTCTTTTTAATTATCTAAGAATAATAAGAAAATAGCATTTTGATTAATAACAAAATATTAATTAGCTAAAATATGTTTTATAATAATATTCTTAAATATCTTAAGTAATTATATATAATTACTACAATTATGAATTTAATTCTTTAAAGAATTAAGTGTTCATAAATATTTTTAAGTCCAACCATATATAAATAAATATTTAATTAATTTAGAAGAAAACCTTTTGTAACAACTAATAAAGTTTAAATATACAAATTTAAATAAATACTTTTTTTTTAAAACAAAACAATCATGATTCTAGAAGTAACGTTTGGATCAATGAAAATTTATTAATATAAACCATCATTTTAAATCCATTTTATAAGGAATAACTAAAAGATTTATATATATTTATATATATATTTATGAATATATTTAAATTAGAAAAATTTTAGAAAATATTTTAGTGTCTAAAATCTTTATATTAATTATCAAATATGATTTTTATATTAATCATAATTTTTCTGTAATTTTATTTGTAAGTAAAAAGGTTTAAAAAAAATAAAACAAATAAATGGAGGTGCCCGGGTTCGAACCCGGGACCTCAAGGTGGACAATGTGCGGTTTTACGAATTAGGCTGGGCGCCTATTCCTGATAAAATTCCATTTCTATATGTTATAAAGCAACTCAAACAGAATCCCCCCCCAAATAACAAGAACCCTAGTTTCGATTTGTGCCAAATTGAACACCGAATCGTTCGAGTTAATCCAGTTAATGTTAGGGCTTTGTTTCCCCATGTTAAACCGAGTTTAAAGATGGTTCAATTACCTGATTTGTTACTAAATGATAATAAGAACACCCGAAGAACGATTTGCAGCCGTAGGTGTACAAAGGAGGATCAATCTTCGATGATAATCAAATTAAACTCGTGGGAAGCTTCGGGTCATCATCTCGAACGAAAACCCTCAACCAATTTGGTTTAATAAAGCTCCCAACATAGATCCCCGTTGAGTTGTAGGTCACGATTGGAGATGGTGATCGAAGGTGGTGTGTGGGTATGTTTAGATCGAAATTGATGTTACAGGAAGCTTAGAAGAATCGATACGTGCATTAGCCACATGTTAATTAGCATTGATTTGATCGTTTCCACTATGAATGGGTTAACGTTTGAATTGATGATTCGGTTTCGGGTGCTTCACCTTAATCGACCGATTTAATTCAATTAAAACCGATGCTATGTTCGAAACTGATGCATCATAGTTAATGTTTGGTTTACTTTCAATTAAATCGACTATTTTGGGGGTTTTGAACATCGCCGGAGCGATGGCCGGAGATTGGCCGGGAAGAAGAGGCCGACGAGGGGAATAGGGGGGTTGGTTTGGGAAATTTCACATTTGGTCCCTGTAGTTTATGTTTTGTTATGTTGATTTCAGAGTTTAGTTTTTAGTTTAAACAAATTTACAATTTGGCCCCTGAAGTTTAAAGTGTTATTATTTCATGCATAACTTATTAATTTAAAGTTTTAAGATAATAGAAGCTTGTATTATTTTTATTAATTTCAAAGATTAACGCTCATTATGATTATTATTATTAATCTTATTGTTATGATTATTATTGTTATTATTATTATTATCACTAATATTATTATTATTAGTGTCATTATTACAATAATAATAATAGTGATTATTTTATTTAAGATTATCAACACTTCAAATTTTATATTGATAAGCAAACATTATAACACTTATAATGTTATTATTATTATATTAATTTGTTAATCCCAAATTAATTATTAAGTATACTAGTTCCACAAAGTTTCAAGATTGACATAAAAGATCCTTTTAAAACTTAACAAAGTTTACTTTTAATTTTAACAAAAATATGAAATGTCACATATAGTTGCTCATTCTTGAGTATGTCGTCAATAAACACGATCACAAACTTGTCGAGGTAAGGGCGGCAAACGCGGTTCATGAGGTCGATGAATGCTGCTGGAGCATTAGTCAGTCCAAAGGGCATGACCAAGTACTCATAGTGTCCATACCTTGTTCGGAAGGCCGTTTTGGGTATGTCTTCTTCTCTTATCTTCAGTTGGTGGTATCCTGACCTCAAATCTATTTTGGAGAAATAACTTGCTCCTTGCAGTTGATCAAATAGGTCATCTATTCTCGGAAGAGGGTAACGGTTCTTTATGGTCAGCTTGTTCAATTCTCTGTAATCAATACACATTCGCAGGGTTCCATCCTTCTTTTTCACGAATAGTACCGGGGCACCCCATGGAGAGACACTCGGACGTATAAATCCCTTGTCCAGTAGTTCTTGAATTTGTACCATTAGCTCCTTCATCTCAGGTGGGGCGAGTCGGTACGGTGCCTTGGCTACCGGTGCAACACCAGGCAACAAATCTATCTGTAATTCAACTTGTCGGTTCGGGGGGAGTTCTGGTAGGTCTTCCAGAAACACCTCTGGGTATTTAGAAACCACGGGAATATCTACGATCTTCTTCTCCTTTTGGGTCTTCATCACATAAACTATAAAAGCCGGACATCCCTTCATCAAGCTCTTGGTAGCTTTTAAGTGGGATATCATGGGGTATAGGGTGTTACTCCTTTCACCCTCTACCACTAACACTTCTTTGTCGCTCAACGGTATCTTGAGTAGACGCTCATCACATATGATTTCGACTCAATGCTTCGCTAGCCAGCCCATACCCACAACCACATCAAATCCTCCTACCTTAATGGGCATCAAGTTTATCCTAAACGTATTCCCCTTTAGATTCAGCGGGCAATCCCTAATGATTTCGTTAGTTTCTAAAATGTTACCGTCAGCTAATTCTACGGTAAACGTATCGGTCAAGGCACACGCGTCTAAGTCAATCAATGGCCTAAAATTACTAGAGATAAAACTAGCAGTCGCTCCAGTATCGGACAGTACAGTAGCGGGATGATTGTTTACAAGGAACGTACCGTTGACCACGTCAGGTTCCCTACGAGCTCCTGCTGGGTCCATTACGAAAGCTCTTCCCTTAGGCTTGTTGTGCTTGGCATCCTTGTCTCTACCCAGCTTAGTACACTTGTTCCTCATGTGCCTTGGATCTCCATATTCATAGCATTGTTTTCCTGGTGCGTAAGTACAGTCTTTGATTAGATGGCCTGTTCTCTTGCACCTAAAACAGGGCATCGGGTTACATTCCCCTTGATAATGTAATTTGCACTTGTTGCAAAATGGGCTTGTCCCCGAATACAATCTCCGGTTCTTGCTTCCCTGATCATCGCGCCTCGCACCTTCCGAACTCTTTCTACCTGACCCACTACTACTTCCAACCGCTCTTTTCACTTCAACCCACTTCCTTTTCTCACCAACAAACTTCCTCTTCTCATCAGCCCTTGCTTGTTTAGTCCATCCAACCCTAATTAAGTAATCAGTCAAACTGCTGGTAAGGTCGACAGCAACTTGTAGGGTTAAAGGCTTGGAGGAACGGACCATTCCCCTAACTCTTGGGTGTAGTCCCCGGATGAACCGTGCTACACCTTTGGCTTCAGGCGTCACCAGATGTGGAACAAGTCGGGATAGGGCTAAGAAACGATTGATATATTCTGTGTAGTTGGGACCTTTCATCTCCAAGCTTAAAAATTCTGTCTCCAGCTTCTCGAGTTGATTGATGGGGCAATATTTGTTGGTCATTAGCTCTCGGAATTCAGTCCAGCCCATTCGATTAGCCACGTTTCTTCCACGGCTTTGAGTAATTGACTTCCACCATTCAAGGGCTGATCCCTTTAGAGATTGTGATGCAAACCTCACCATATGATCCATATTGCACTTGCTAATGTCCAAGACAGCTTCCGTTTCGTCAATCCATCTGTATGTCTCTATAGCACCCTCGGTGCCATAGAAGTCCTTAGGCTTACATGCCATGAAGGTCTTATAGGAGCATCCATTCTTTAACGCCTCGGCTTCTTCGTCGTGGCCCTCATCGTTCACCGGCCGATCATTACCAGTAGTGTTATCCCGGTCTGCATTTATCTGTGCAATAATAGTCGGAATGGCATTAGCTAGTTGCTGAGCTACGAGGTTAGCAATTCTTTCGTCACTCTCTTGATTAGCATTTTCCCCGTGGGGAGTCCCTGGTGGAGTAGGTTGACTTCCAGTCTGCCTCGCTTCCTCATGGCGGCCCCTAGTGGCTCCTCGCCGTCCAAATCGTGTTCCTCTGCGAGTCGGCATTCTGATAGTATCACAAATAGAATCGTTTAGCATCTCAAAATTTGTTTCGAATAGCCTATGCATCATTACCCTATTACACTATGCCTCGGAAAGAGGGATCATGGCATGCACATATGTATTTACAACCCACTAAGGAAACCTTACAAAGTCCAAATCAAAATATGACATAACAGTTAGACGACCAATTAGAAAAAGGCACAGACTAATTTCAAGGCACAACACAACATATAGCAATTTAATACAGACAGTTCAATAAATCTAGCATCCCAACAAACAGTTCACAATAGTATCATCCAGCAAAGTAGAATCAGAGTCAAGCTCTTACAATTTGGAAGATGCCATCACCCCCATGATAATAATAATAATAGTATCGAATAATAATTCAAATAGTTTCCTTCTACTGTCTAGAGACAGATAATCCTGCTGAGTACTCCTACTCTCACATCCACTTTTTCTTCAGCCATCCAAACCATTCTGTACTCTTCTTCCTCTGCTCCTGCTCCAAACGCTGCACTCCTTGCGTAGCCATCATAGCCTGGAATTGAGCAGACTGGGAGGTTCGAGTGGCGTGCTAAACAGTCAACTCATGACGGCGAACGGTCCTCAAGATCTCATCCAATGTCGCATTAGAGGGTCCTACATCACTTGCCCGGCGACTCGACTGGGAGTACCTATCACCAGCCAGTACGCTAGGGCCGTCATACATACTATGTCTCGGCGGCATCAGGTGCTCGTCACGTGGGTCAAACAGTGGAGGTACCGAAGTCGGAATCCTAACAGGCGGGGGAGGAGGAGGAGACATCCTAAAGGATACCGAGGATGCTGGCCTAACACTTTTGCGAGGTCGGGCGACAGTATGCGCACCCCTATTTCCAATAGGTGGGATGGGTGAGAGGGTCGAAGCAGCTACTTGAGAAGAGTGGGAACGCGTTCGGCTTTGGGAAGGTGATGTGGAGGAAGAGTCCTCGGAAGCTTCAGTGTCTTCTGACGTGACGGATATCCACCCTGGATGTCCGCATCTCCGGAGGTACGCTTCATACTCTGTCTGAGGCTTCGCCCTTCTCAGGGTTCCGGTAGGAGTGGTCTCAGTGTCGGGGTGAGCAGGCGCCTTTCCTTTATCAGCCATAGACGTTGTCCTGTAAGAAATACATCATGAGTAATTTGGTTTCTCATAGCTCATGATTATAATAATAGTACTAGTAATACTAGTTATGGCAATAGTATCTGTTATTCCAACATACAGCTGTCCGTGTTGCCCAATTCAATAGTCTCTTCAAATAGTATCGGATAACATAGTTCATCATAAAAAAAATCATTTAAATCCCCTTTTTGAAATTAGTTTCAAAATCATCAATATAAATCAGAGAAGTTCAATCATAACCTAAAGATCCGTGATGGAAATTACGCGTCCAGTAAATTCATGATTACGTGGATCAAGTGTAATCATCAATTTACCCAACCCGATCATCCCAACACTTCCCACAAGAACAGTCCCAGGGTATCAGGGTTGTAGCCTAGGGTCTACTATGGTATTCCCGACTTCTCTACAACATTTGGCTATGATACCAATCTGTCACACCCCGGGCCCAGGTAGGGTGGTACATCACAAACTAGCAACAATATATGGCAGCGGAAACAAACCATTACAAGAGCGCAAGGGAGAGAATATCACATGGCATAAATGTTTTAAAAAGATACCGAGGCTAGAAACAGATCAAGCCCCCAAATAAGTTTTACAATCACCCATGAAAATAAATTGTACTTGTTCAACACAAACATGAAATTGTTCAAATGGTTCATTAAGTAAAATATGCCAATGCCATGGTCGCGGGGATAGGTCTAGGTCTTCACAACAGCTAGGATCTCTTCATACTTTACTTGAAACATGCTCAAAAGAAATTTGTGTCAACTAAAAAGTTGGTGAATTCAAGTGCTTAAAGTTTAAAAACAAAAGGACTTAACAAATCCTTCTTTGATTAAAAAGAAAATAATCATTGTTTAAACATCATGGGGAAAATCATAATCAACCCTGCACTCAGTCCCGGTTGGCTTCTTCTAAAGTTGTGTTTAACCGGATATTCCCGAAGGAAGAACTGAGCCCCAAACCAGTGAACCCTACCTGCCCGGATGGTTCACCATAGTTTCTTAACAAAACCTGTTACATGCCACAAACGATCCCTTAGGATCTCAGTGGGGTAACCTTCCTGGAACAGAAGCCACTATGTGTGGGGGATTCCCCAAATAGATCTATTCATCTAAAACAAGCGGTTCACGAAAAAATTAATGATCATGATATAAGTATCAGCAGGTATTCCATAAATCCCACATACAATCATCAAGTAAAACACAATTATAGTTCAAAAATAACAGAGCATGCTTCACCCCAAAACAGTAGTAAAAAGGGGAATCACTTGAACTCACCTTAGGTTTTAAGTCAAAAGTCTCTTGGTGTGCCGGGAGTGTCTCAAGTCTAGCACCCTAACATGTACATATTAAGTAATAAACTACTGCCCTAAACTCATTTAAGGTGCAACAATAGTGTCAGGAGTTTAGCTATTAGGTAAGGCTTTGGTTTCGTGAAGGTTTGTATAAAAAGTTTACTTTTATGGCAGGTCAAGGTTTCTTCATGAAAATTAGGATTTTTACCTCATTAGGTTAAGTATATTAAGAAATTTTGCTGTTCAAGTGATTATTAGCTTCCCGGAAGTCGGTTATTAAGTTTGGTTAAATTTTACAGTTTAGTCCCTCAAGTTTCAAAATTGACAGTTTCTACCCTCAAGTTTGGTTTCTTGTCCTTTATGACACTTAAGAACAAAAATCAGATTCTTAGAGTAATATTATACTTATTATAGAGTAAGTGTTTCAAAATTTTAGTTTACGGGTCCGATTATAAAAACTATGCGTTTAACGCTCCCGGTTACGGTAAAAGCCGAAGAGTTTTAACCGTTAATTTAGGGTTTTCATAAATTTGAGTCTTGGACTAGTAGGTATCATCTAAAAGACATTTTTATAAATTTTAAGTCCTTAGATTGTGAAGTTTTGCCTTTAATAGTTGAAAATCTCGTTTTTACGTTTGACCCGTTAAAACGCGGTTTTGACCGTGTTTGACCATTTAAAGCTCGTTTGACCAATCTTTCAAATCCTTTAAGTCTTTTATTACTTAACTTACTGAAATCATATGATTTTTATAAATCATAGCTTTGAACTCCATTTTTATGGATTTTTCTCAAAAACGATGCTCGGTTAGTACCCGTTTTTAGTTAAAACGTCATTTATTTGTTCCTTTGACCACTTAAATTTCCCATTGACTCCAGAACACTTTATTTATCATTTTAAGCCTAGAATACTTTTCAAGAGTGTTAAATCCATATTCTTACTATTTTTAAGGTCGTTTTACCATGTTTTGGGTCCCGAAATCAACCAAAATAGGTCTAATCTTAACATGTCCATAAGTTCCAGAGATTAACCACTTGTTTCTACCTTAACATTCATCAAAACATTCTGAAATTTAGGTCCAAACTCACGGCTAGGTTCCCCATTACAACAATGAGTCATTAACTTAGTGATTTATCCATATCTAACCACAACACATGTGTAAATCGTTGCAACTTGTAGTTTAAACCTTACCAAAGCTCCATTAACTTTAAATACAGATTATTAAGATGTTACCAAGTCGTTTATGAGCAGGTTATAAGCCTTGGTTAACAGTGTTTTCAAACAAGTGCTTAGCTTGCCATATATACATCTTGTAAAAAGGAAGGCTTTTGAGGTGTAACTTGTGTTAAAACCATACATCCACGGTGCATCTTCCTTTATAACTTTTTAAATCAGGTTATTAGGAGTTCATGAATCCATTAGAAAGCAGGTTATACATTTTGGTTTCAAGAGTTACAAGATCTACAAGTTAGATGGTGCAAAAGTCCCAAAAATAGGGTTTTCATGGTGGAAATTGGTTCCACCTTAGATATGACAAGAATAACGAGTGAGATACCTCTTGTGAAGTTGAAAGCTCCTCAAGAAAAAGGTAGTGGTGTCAGGTTTCTGCTACAACAAAGAGGGGAGGAGTTTTTAAAAGAGATATGAAAGAACACATGGAAAAAGACTATTTTCGAGTGTCATGAACTTACACTTGATGTTGTTCACGTTTTGGAGAGTGTAGATGGTCTTGAATGGCTCGAATCTCCTTGAACAAGGCTGGAGAATCTTCTACAAAGCTTGGAAAAGTCGAACAACAGGTAGAAGTGTGTCCAAACTCGCGGATATGGTCACCTTCTTGCGGTTCTTCGGTTGGCCGATTTTCCTTGATGTTGTTCTTGCGATTTTTAGGGCTGAAGTAGAGTGTTTTGAGAGAGTTTGCAAGGGGAGGGGAAGGGAATTCAGCTGAGAATTCGAATAAGAGGGAAGAGAGGGAGAAAGTTGAGGTCTTTGCATGAAGTGTGAATGGTGGGTGTGGTGGTGGTGTAGAAAGGAGGAGAGTGGAGGGAGAGGGGGTGGCCGAGTTTGGCTTGTAGTGAGGATTTTAGATTTAGTTTTTAATTACAAATAATTATTATGTAGTGTAGTTTTGTAATATTGGGTATAATATATTGTTTAGTGGATGGTGTTAATTGAGGTATCTAGTGCATGTCCATGCATGCATGTGCCGAAAATATGAGAGTGTGAGTGTGTATGCTCACATTTTAATTGTTTTCTCTTGAGATAAATTTTATTAGGGTGGCTAGTCAACATTCCCGGAACACAAATTTTTAAAAGGTAAAAACCTAAATTAACTTAAAGTCAATAATAAAAATCATAGGAAACCATAATTTGAATCAAGTATCAAGAATTGTTTCCAATTTCATAGTAGGGTTGAATTGTTTCAATTATTAGCACTCATAAGATGGATAATGATGCAAGTAATTTAGGGTTAGGATAACGACCTAGAGGCCGGTTGTCACATTCTCCCACCGTTTAGGAAATTTCGTCCCGAAATTTTAGCTTTGATTAGAGTCTGAACGGGTGGGTTTGAATAGGTGTGGATAATTCTTCCTCATTCCATCTTCACGCTCCCAAGTAAATTCAGGTCCTCGCTTGGAGTTCCATCTAACCTTAACCTTGGGAATGCGGCTCCGCCGGAGTTGCTTGACCAAGCAATCCGTGATCTCCACGGGTTCTTCCACAAAATTCAGTTTGTCGTTTATTCTTGCTTCCTTTAATGGCAGTTCTAGGGTTTTGTCTACAATGCTCTTCTTCAAGTTCGACACATGAAAGGTGTCGTGTATGTGGCTCAACCCCGGGGGTTGTTTCAACTTGTACGCCACTGGGCCAATTCTCACCAGTATTTCGAATGGTCCAATGTACCTTGGGCTTAACTTTCCTCTTTTTTCGAACCTCACAGTTCCCTTCCATGGTGCTACCTTTAGCATTACCCTGTCGCCCACTTGGAACTCTAGAGGTTTCCGCCTCCTGTCAGCGTACTTCTTCTGCCGATCTCTAGCTGCTTTCAGTCGCTCCTTTATCTTATAGATATTGTCGGTGGTCTCCAACACGATGTCGGGTCCCATCACTTGGCTATCACCAATCTCATTCCAACTCAACGGTGATCGGCATTTCCTGCCATATAGGGCCTCATAAGGAGCGGCTTTAATACTCGCGTGGTAACTATTGTTATAGGCGAATTCCACCAAAGGAAGATGGTTATCCCAGTTTCCGCCAAACTCCATCACGCAAGCTCTTAACATGTCTTCCATCGTTTGAATAGTTCTTTCGCTCTGTCCGTCGGTTTGAGGGTGGTAAGCCGTGCTTAGATCTAAACGGGTTCCTAAAGCTTGCTGGAACGATTTCCAGAAGCGAGAGGTGAAACGGCTATCACGGTCGGAGATGATCGACAAAGGCACTCCATGCCTCGTTACAATCTCGTCGACATATAGTTGGGCCAATTTCGTCATGTCGTAGTCTTCTCTAATTGGCAAGAAGTGAGCTGATTTCGTTAGCCTATCTACTATCACCTAAATAGCATCGTGGCCTTTAAACGTTCTGGGCAACTAGGTAACAAAATCCATCGTGACATTATCCCATTTCCATTATGGGATTTCAGGTTGTTGTAACATTCATGATGGTTTTTGGTTCTCAGCTTTTACCATGGCATAGGTTAGACATTTCCCTACATAAACGGCGATTGATTGATTCCTAGCCACCAGAAAAGTGCCTTTAAATCCTGGTACATCATATCACTTCCAGGGTGAATCGAATACCTAGACTTGTGTGCTTCGTCGAGGATTACTTCTCGAATTCCTCCGTGCTTTGGCACCCAAGTCCTTCCTTCATATCTGTATGTACCATCGTCCCCTATCTCAAATTGCTTTTCCATTCCAGTCAATCCTTCTTCCTTTAATCTTCCTTCCTTTAATGCCTCGCTTTGAGCTTCTTTCAGTTTTACAATAAGGTTGGTATACACACTCATCCTTAAGGCTCGTACACGAAGAGGTTTTTCTCTTTCCTTTCGGCTTAACGCATCCGCCACAACATTGGCCTTACCGGGATGGTAGCGGATTTCGCACTCGTAATCGTTTAATAGCTCGACCCATATTCTCTGACGCATGTTGAGCATATTTTGGTCAAGGATGTGTTGCGAACTTCTATGGTCAGTGTAGATGATGCACTTTGTGCCATAAAGGTAGTGCCTCCACATTTTGAGAGCAAACACCACGGCACCCAACTCCAGATCGTGCGTCGTGTAGTTCTTCTCATGATCATTCAGCAGTCTAGATGCGTAAGCAATCACCTTGTTGCGTTGCATCAATACACATCCTAGCCCTTGACGCGAAGCGTCACAATAGACCACGAAGTCTTCTACTTCTTCTGGAAGAGCAAGGATAGGTGCACTGCATAACTTCTCCTTAAGCGTTTCAAACGCCTCGTTCTGCTCTCGCTTCCACACAAAGGTTGTGTTCTTCTTGGTTAGTGCGGTCAAAGGTTGCACTATACGCGAGAAGTCTTTTATAAATCGTCGGTAGTAGCCAGCCAGTCCTAAGAATTGCCTTATCTCCGTAGGAGTTTAGGAATCTTCCAATTCTTTATGGCCTCAATCTTGGAAGGGTCAACTTGAATTCCATTCTCATTCACCACATGTCCTAAGAATTGGATCTGGCGCATCCAGAATTCACATTTAGAGAACTTGGCATATAGTTGCTCATTCTTGAGTAATTCAAGAATTAGCCTGAGATGCTTCTCGTGCTCGTCTTTACTTCGGGAGTAGATCAGTATGTCGTCAATAAACACGATCACAAACTTGTCGAGGTAAGGGCGGCAAATGCGGTTCATGAGGTCCATGAATGCTGCTGGAGCATTAGTCAGTCCAAAGGGCATGACCAAGTACTCATAGTGTCCATACCTTGTTCGGAAGGCCGTTTTGGGTATGTCTTCTTCTCTTATCTTCAGTTGGTGGTATCCTGACCTCAAATCTATTTTGGAGAAATAACTTGCTCCTTACAGTTGATCAAATAGGTCATCTATTCTCGGAAGAGGGTAACGGTTCTTTATGATTAGCTTGTTCAATTCTCTGTAATCAATACACATTCGCAGGGTTCCGTCCTTCTTTTTTACGAATAGTACCGGGGCACCCCATGGAGAGACACTCGGACGTATAAATCCCTTGTCCAGTAGTTCTTGAATTTGTACCATTAGCTCCTTCATCTCAGGTGGGGCGAGTCGGTACGGTGCCTTGGCTACCGGTGCAACACCAGGCAACAAATCTATCTGGAATTCAACTTGTCGGTTCGGGGGGAGTCCTGGTAGGTCTTCCGGAAACACCTCTGGGTATTCAGAAACCACGGGAATATCTTCGATCTTCTTCTCCTTTTGGGTCTTCATCACATAAACTATAAAAGCCGGACATCCCTTCATCAAGCTCTTGGTAGCTTTTATGTGGGATATCATGGGGTATAGGGTGTTACTCCTTTCACCCTCTACCACTAACACTTCTTTGTTGCTCAACGGTATCTTGAGTAGACGCTCATCACATATGATTTCGACTCTATGCTTCGCTAGCCAGTCCATACCCACAACCACATCAAATCCTCCTAACTTAATGAGCATCAAGTTTATCCTAAACATATTCCCCTTTAGATTCAGCGGGCAATCCCTAATGATTTCGTTAGTTTCTAAAATGTTACCGTCAGCTAATTCTACGGTAAACGTATCGGTCAAGGCACACGCGTCTAAGTCAATCAATGGCCTAAAATTACTAGAGATAAAACTAGCAGTCGCTCCAGTATCGGACAGTATAGTAGCGGGATGATTGTTTACAAGGAACGTACCGTTGACCACGTCAGGTTCCCTACGAGCTCCTGCTGGGTCCATTACGAAAGCTCTTCCCTTAGGCTTGTTGTGCTTGGCATCCTTGTCTCTACCCAGCTTAGGACACTTGTTCCTCATGTGCCTTGGATCTCCATATTCATAGCATTGTTTTCCTGGTGCGTAAGTACAGTCTTTGATTAGATGGCCTGTTCTCTTGCACCTAAAACAGGGCATCAGGTTACATTCCCCTTGATAATGTAATTTGCACTTGTTGCAAAATGGGCTTGTCCCCGAATACAATCTCCGGTTCTTGCTTCCCTGATCATCGCGCCTCGCACCTTCCGAACTCTTTCTACCTGACCCACTACTACTTCCAACCGCTCTTTTCACTTCAACCCACTTCCTTTTCTCACCAACAAACTTCCTCTTCTCATCAGCCCTTGCTTGTTTAGTCCATCCAGCCCTAATTAAGTAATCAGTCAAACTGCTGGTAAGTTCGACAGCAACTTGTAGGGTTAAAGGCTGGGAGGAACGGACCATTCCCCTAACTCTTGGGTGTAGTCCCCAGATGAACCGTGCTACACATTTGGCTTCAGGCGTCACCAGATGTGGAACAAGTCGGGATAGGGCTAAGAAACGATTGATTATTCTGTGTAGTTGGGACCTTTCATCTCCAAGCTTAAAAATTCTGTCTCCAGCTTCTCGAGTTGATTGATGGGGCAATATTTGTTGGTCATTAGCTCTCGGAATTCAGTCCAGCCCATTCGATTAGCCACGTTTCTTCCACGGCTTTGAGTAATTGACTTCCACCATTCAAGGGCTGATCCCTTGAGAAATTGTGATGCAAACCTCACCATACGATCCATCTTGCACTTGCTAATGTCCAAGACAGCTTCCATTTCGTCAATCCATCTGTAAGTCTCTATAGCACCCTTGGTGCCATAGAAGTCCTTACGCTTACATGCCATGAAGGTCTTATAGGAGCATCCATTCTTTAACGCCTCGGCTTCTTCGTCGTGGCCCTCATCGTTCACCGGCCGATCATTACCAGTAGTGTTATCCCAGTCTGAATTTATCTGTGCAATAATAGTCGGAATGGCATTAGCTAGTTGCTGAGCTACGAGGTTAGCAATTCTTTCGTCACTCTCTTGATTAGCATTTTCCCCGTGGGGAGTCCCTGGTGGAAGTAAGCTTGACTTCCAGTCTGCCTCGCTTTCCTCATGGCGGCCCCTAGTGGCTCCTCGCCGTCCAAATCGTGTTCCTCTGCGAGTCGGCATTCTGATAGTATCACAAATAGATTCGTTTAGCATCTCAAAATTTTTTTCGAATAGCCTATGCATCATTACCCTATTACACTATGCCTCGGAAAGAGGGATCATGGCATGCACATATGTATTTACAACCCACTAAGGAAACCTTACAAAGTCCAAATCAAAACATGACATAACAGTTAGACGACCAATTAGAAATAGGCACAGGCCAATTTCAAGGCACAACACAACATATAGCAATTTAATACAGGCAGTTCAATAAGTCTAGCATCCCAACAAACAGTTCACAATAGTATCATCCAGCAAAGTAGAATCAGAGTCAAGCTCTTACAATTTGGAAGGTGCCATCACCCCCATGATAATAATAAATAGTATCGAATAATAATTCAAATAGTTTCCTTCTACTGTCTAGAGACAATAATCCTGCTGAGTACTCCTACTCTCACATCCACTTTTTCTTCAGCCATCCAAACCAACCTGTACTCTTCTTCCTCTGCTCCTGCTCCAAACGCTGCACTCCTTGCGTAGCCTTCATAGCCTGGATTTGAGCAGACTGGGAGGTTCGAGTGGCGTGCTAAACAGTCAACTCATGACGGCGAACGATCCTCAAGATCTCATCCAATGTCGCATCAGAGGGTCCTACATCACTTGCCCGGCAACTCGACTGGGAGTACCTATCACCAGCCCGTACGCTAGGGCCGTCATACATACTATGTCTCGGCGGCATCAGGTGCTCGTCACGTGGGTCAAACAATGGAGGTACCGAAGTCGGAATCCTAACAGGCGGGGTAGGAGGAGGAGGCATCCTAAATGATACGGAGGATCCTTGCCTAACACTTTTGCGAGATCAGGTGACAGTACGCGCACCCCTATTTCCAGTAGGTGGGATGGGTGAGAGGGTCGGAGCAGCTACTTGAGGAGAGTGGGAACGCGTTCGGCTTCGGGAAGGTGATGTGGAGGAAGAGTCCTCGGAAGCTTCAGTGTCTTCTGACGTGACGGATATCCACCCTGGATGTCCGCATCTCCGGAGGTACGCTTCATACTCTGTCTGAGGCTTCGCCCTTCTCAGGGTTCCGGTAGGAGTGGTCTCAGTGTCGGGGTGAGCAGGCGCCTTTCCTTTATTAGCCATAGACGTTGTCCTGTAAGAAATACATCGTGAGTAATTTGGTTTCTCATAGCTCATGATTATAATAATAGTACTAGTAATAGTAGTTATGGCAATAGTATCTGTTATTCCAACATACAGCTGTCCGTGTTGCCCAATTCAATAGTCTCTACAAATAGTATCGGATAACATAGTTCATCATAAAAAAAATCATTTAAATCCCCTTTTGAAATTAGTTTCAAAATCATCATATAAATCAGAGAAGTTCAATCATAACCTAAAGATCCATGATGGAAATTACGCGTCCGGTAAATTCATGATACGTGGATCAAGTGTAATCATCAATTTACCTAACCCGATCATCCCAACACTTCCCACAAGGACAGTCCTAGGGTATCAGGATTGTAGCCTAGGGTCTACTATGGTATTCCCGACTTCTCTACAACCTTTGGCTCTGATACCAATCTGTCACACCCCGGGCCCAGGTAGGGTGGGACGTCACAGACTAGCAACAATATTGCAGCGGAAACAAACCATTACAAGAGCACAAGGAGAGAATATCACATGGCATAAATGTTTTAAAAAGATACAGGGGCTAGAAACAGATCAAGCCCCCAAATAAGTTTTACAATCACCCATGAAAATAAATTGTACTTGTTCAACACAAGCATGAAATTGTTCAAATGGTTCATTAAGTAAAATATGCCAATGCCATGGTCGCGGGGATAGGTCTAGGTCTTCACAACAGCTAGGATCTCTTCATACTTTACCTGAAACATGCTCAAAAGAAATTTGTGTCAACTAAAAGTTGGTGAATTCAAGTGCTTAAAGTTTAAAAACAAAAGGACTTAACAAATCCTTCTTTGATTAAAAAGAAAATAATCATTGTTTAAACATCGTGGGGAAAATCATAATCAACCCTGCACTCAGTCCCGGTTGGCCTCTTCTAAAGTTGTGTTTAACCGGATATTCCCGAAGAAGAACTGAGCCCCAAACCAGTGAACCCTACCTGCCCGGATGGTTCACCATAGTTTCTTAACAAAACCTGTTACATGCCACAAACGACCCCTTAGGATCTCAGTGGGGTAACCTTCCTGGAACGGAAGCCACTGTGTGTGGGGGATTCCCCAAATAGATCTATTCATATAAAACAAGCGTTCACGAAAGAATTAATGATCATGATATAAGTATAAGAAGGTATTCATAAATCCCACATACATCATCAAGTAAAGCATAATTATAGTTCAAAAATAACAGAGCATGCTTCACCCCAAACAGTAGTAAAAAGGGGAATCACTAGAACTCACCTTAGGTTTCAAGTCAAAAGTCTCTTGGTGTGCCGGGAGTGTCTGAGGTCTAGCACCCTAACATGTACATATTAAGTAATAAGCTACTTTCCTAAACTCATTTAAGGTGCAACAATAGTGTAAGGAGTTTAGCTATTGGGTAAGGCTTTGTTTTGTGAAGTTTTGTATAAAAATTTCCTTTATGACAGGTCATGTTTCTTCATGAAAATTGGGATTTTTACCTCATTAGGTTAAGTATATTAAGAAATTTTGTTGTTCAAGTGATTATTAGCTTCCTGGAAGTCGGTTATTAAGTTTGGTAAAATTTTACAGTTTAGTCCCTCAAGTTTCAAAATTGACAGTTTCTACCATCAAGTTTGGTTTCTTGTCCTTTATGACACTTAAGACCAAAAATCAGATTATTAGAGTAATATTATACTTATTATAGAGTAAGTGTTTCAAAATTTTAGTTTACTGGTCCGATTTTAAAAACTATGCGTTTAACGCTCCCGGTTACGATAAAAGCCGGAGAGTTTTAACCGTTAATTTAGGGTTTTCATAAATTTGAGTCTTGGACCAGTAGGTATCATCTAAAGACATTTTTATAATTTTAAGTCCTTAGATTGTGAAGTTTGGCCTTTAATAGTTGAAAATCTCGTTTTTACGTTTGACCCGTTAAAACGCGGTTTTGACCGTGTTTGACCATTTAAAGCTCGTTTGACCAATCTTTCAAATCCTTTAAGTCTTTTATTACTTAACTTACTGAAATAATAATATGATTTTTATAAATCATAGCTTTGAACTCCATTTTTATGGATTTTTCTCAAAAACGATGCTCGGTTAGTACCCGTTTTTAGTTAAAACGTCATTTATTTGTTCCTTTGACCACTTAAATTTCCCATTGACTCCGGAACACTTTATTTATCATTTTTAAGCCTGGAATACTTTTAAAGAGTGTTAAATCCATAATCTTACTATTTTTAAGGTCGTTTTACCATGTTTTCGGGTCCCGAAATCAACCAAAATAGGTCTAATCTTAACATGTCCATAAGTTCCAGAGATTAACCACTTGTTTCTACCTTAACATTCATCAAAACATTCTGAAATTTAGGTCCAAACTCACTGCTAGGTTCCCCATTACAAGAATGAGTCATTAACTTAGTGATTTAGCCATATCTAACCATAACACATGTGTAAATCGTTGCAACTTGTAGTTTAAACCTTACCAAAGCTCCATTAACTTTAAATCCAGATTATTAAGATGTTACCAAGTCGTTTATGAGCAGGTTATAAGCCTTGGTTAAGAGTGTTTTCAAACAAGTGCTTAGCTTGCAATATATACATCTTGTAAAAATGAAGGCTTTTGAGGTGTAACTTGTGTTAAAACCATACATCCACGGTGCATCTTCCTTTATAACTTTTTAAATCAGGTTATTAGGAGTTCATGAATCCATTAGAAAGCAGGTTATGCGTTTTGGTTTCAATTACAAGATCTACAAGTTTGATGGTGCAAAAGTCCCAAAAATAGGGTTTTCATGGTGGAAATCGGTTTCCACCTTAGATATGACAAGAATAACGAGTGAGATACCTCTTGTGTAAGGATTCCTGAAGTCTGATGCAACCCAAAACAGCCTAAGTGTCTCAGCAACATGCACTAAGTACTGAAGTGAAGAATGCTTCGGAAGTTTTACACAAAGCATTAGAAAATACTCTAAGTGTAAAATCTTCCGAAGCCAAGACCAATATCTTCCGAAGCCAAACATGAAGTCTTCCGAAGCTTCAAAGACAAAGTCTTCCGAAGCTTCAACCTATGAAGACAGATTTCTTCCGAAGACTTTTAGTACACATGCTTTATCTGATGTACTGTTCCATAAAGCACCTTTTCCGCTGCATCTCTGTAAAGTCACCAACTTACATGAGTTGGTGAAAAGGGCCTTGCTTTTGGTAACTGTACATTGAGGTCTTGAGTCTGTAACTTTCCACTTTCATGTAATTATCCTTTTTGTAATGTATAAGGATGTGAGCTATGGCATGTCATAGTCGCAAGTCAAAAGGCAGATATGCCTTTTGATCCTACAATTGATTTTGTTAGTGTCTAGTCAATTGTATCCAGCTGGCTTTCAAAGTATAGCCGGCTGTAGGTTGTAGTATAAGTATTTCAAGTTCTTGTATCTTTCATATGCTTTGTAACACTTGTAAAAGAACTTGAGAAAGCAATATACTGCCTCCTTGAAACCCATACTCTCTTGTTCTGTCTCTTGCTTTACTTGTGTTCTTTGTATCACTTTGGTTTCCCAGTTCATTGTTTGATTAAAGTTTAGTTAATCTCCTCATTGTGTTGTTGTGTTGTAATTGTGTTAAGCCCTTAAACGGTCCTGCATTTGGTATCAGAGCTTTCCAGGCTCTTGATATAAGATCTAACCATCTTAAGATCCCTCACACACACAAAAGCTAAACTCTTCAAATGGCTTCCATCTCAAAGACTGATATGGAGACTGGAACCATGAACAAATCCCCACTGATCACTCTTGATGATTTTGACACCTGGTGCATGAGGATGGAAGGCTTCATCAGGTCTCTTGATTCAAGAATGTGGGAATCTATTGAGAATGGACCTTTCATACCCAGCACCCCTCTGCTACTGGTGCTGGTATGATTCCTAAAGATGTGGCCAACTACTCAGATGAAGATAGAAAAAGAGTAGAGATTGACAGGAAGGCCATGACTGCTCTTCAGACTGCTCTCCCAAACTCTGTATACAGAGGTTTTAAGAAGTGCAAGACAGCCAAACAGCTGTGGGATGCACTGAAGCTGATGTATGAAGGCTCCTCTGAAGCCAAGGAGAACAAGAAAGATCTTCTGAAGCAGCAGTTTGAGAATTTCACCTTCAAAGCAGGTGAAACCATGACTCAACAATACTTCAGGTATTTGAGATTGTGGATACCCTAGTGGATGGAGGAGTTCCTCTTGAACAGGGACATTGTAAGGAAGTTCATGTCCTCACTTCCTAGGCAATGGACACACTATTGTCTGGTGATCAAGAGGACTGAGAACCTTAAGACTCTTACTCTTACAGAGTTGTATGGGATTCTCTATGGATACCAGATGGAGATGAACATTCAAGGTTCATCTGGCAACTCCAACAATCAAATGGGTTCAGCCCTTCATGTGGTTGAAAGGGACATCATAGAACCCCAACATCATCTCATATGCTACCCTGACAACTCACAAAAGGGTCCTTTCATCACCTTCCCGGAGACACCAAGGGAGAACATTACTCAAGGAAGCCCATTCCAAGAGACAAGTTCTTCTCAAGCCTTTGTGTCTGCAGATGAAAGCTGTGGGAATTATCTTTTCACTCTTGAAGACCTGGACTGTATCCATCCAGATGACCTGGAATACATGGAGATAGTTCAGCAGATGGCTCTCCTCACTCACAGAGCCAAGAAGTTCTACAAGAGGACAGGAAGAAGATTTCCAAGCAATGCTACCAGTGGTAAGTTTGGGCTGGATAAAAGCAAAGTTAAGTGTTACAACTGTAACCTTATGGGTCACTTTGCTAGGGAGTGTAAGGCACCTAAAGCAAATGGGAGCCAAACACAACCCAGACCAAACTACACTGACAAAGCCCCTCAAGCTGAGAAGACAAAGCAACATGCTGTTGTTGCTGTTGAAGAGGGAGGCTTTGACTGGAGTTTTCAGGTGGAGGATGCTTCTCCAAACCAAGCACTGATGGCTGACCATGATGAAGCCAAGGAACAGCTCAAGACAAACAGGAATGTCTGGATAATTGACAGTGGCTGTTCCAGGCACATGACATGCAATAGGTCTCTACTTCATAATTTTGAGAAAATTGATGGAGGACCAGTTGCTTTTGGAGGAGATGAAGGTGGTTACATTTCTGGAAGGGGCAAGGTCACAAATGGTAAGCTCAGCATTGAGAAGGTAAACTTTGTTAAGGAGCTTGGGTACAATCTTCTGAGTGTATCCCAATTTTGTGATCAGAGTCATAACATGCTCTTTACTGAACATGAGTGCATTGTTCTCAAGCCTGGTGTGGTCATTCCTCATGAGCATATCCTGCTCAGAGCCCCCAGGAAAGGGAACATGTACAAGATGGATTTGCAAGAAACATCTCCCTCTGGAGAAGTTTCATGCTTTCTATCTAAAGCAAATAGTGATGAGTCTTTCATATGGCATAAAAGAATGTGCCATGTAAACTTTAAGAACATGAATAAATTAATTAAACATGATCTGGTAACTGGAATGCCAAAGAAAGAGTTTACTAGTGATGATCATTGTGTTGCATGCCTGAAAGGGAAGCAACACAAGGTATCTCACAAGCCTAAGGAAAAGAACTCCATCACTACTCCCCTACACTTGTTACATATGGATCTCTTTGGCCCCACCAGTGTAATGAGTTTAGTAAGGACCTCTTACTGTCTGGTGATCACAGATGATTTTACAAGATTCACTTGGGTCTTTTTCCTTAGAACTAAGGATGAAACCCCAGAGATTCTGAAGAATTTCATCTTAAAAGTTGAGAATCAATGTGATCACAAGGTCAAAACCATAAGATGTGATCAAGGAACTGAATTCAAGAACCAAATCCTTGATACATTTTGTGATGAAAAGGTATTACAAGACAATATAGTGCTCCCAGGACTACTCAGCAAAACGGAGTTGCTGAGAGGAGAAACAGACACTTATTGAAGCTGCAAGAACTATGTTGTCTGACTCTAAACTGCCTATCACCTTCTGGGCAGAGGCAGTTAACACTGCTTGCTATGTGCAAAACAGAGTTTTAGTAGTTAAGACACATGGTAAGACTCCTTATGAACTTTGGCACAAGAGGAAACCTTTCATTGGTTTTCTCAGGTCATTTGGATGTCCCTGCACCATCTTGAAAACCAAAGATCAAATTGCCAAGTTTGCTGAGAAATCAGATGATGGACATTTCATTGGATACTCTTCCCAAGCTAAAGCTTATAGAGTATACAATCTCAGAACTAGAATTGTTGAGGAGTCAGCCAATGTGACTTTCAATGAACACACTCCTTGTGTGGCTGGTTCTGGTCCGGATTGGCTGTTTGATCTTGATTTAGTTACCAACTGTTTTAACAAATCTTGTGAGCATGTTTCAGGATCTGCAGAAAATCTAAATACAGGTGATCCTGATCCAAGATTTGAGCTAAGAAGACCTTCAACTCATACATCTTCAGCTCCAGTTGGAACTACTTCAGCAAATGAGGTTTCTATCAGCACAACAATGACAAATTCAGCTGATACATCTGGCATGCCTTCAAATTCCAGCTCAGAGGCCTCTCAACCAGATAAAGACACCTCACTTGTAGAAGACAACAATGGTGATGGTGATAGTGATCAGGAATTTCTTGATGCTAATAACCATACCATAGATGACAGCATCAATGATGTTTCACACTCATTGGATCAAGTTAATCTTGATAAGTGTGATAATGTGGAGGGTGAATCTTCCAGACCAGATCTAAATTTCTCAAATTTGGATCTTTCTCAACAACTTGCTGTGATTCCTCAGCTAAGGATCCACAAGTCTCACCCCACCACAAACATCATTGGAGATGTTGTCACAGGGGTAAGAACAGAGGACAAACCCATGAAGCAAATGTTTGTCTTCACTCTTGTTTCTTATCTCAGATAGAGCCTAAGAAAGTTGATGAAGCTCTAAAGGATGGAAGTTGGGTTGAAGCTATGCAACAAGAGCTGCTTCAATTCAAAAACAGAAAGTTTGGAACCTTTGTCCTCTTCCTCATGGGAAGACTACCATTGGAACCAAATGGGTTTTTAGAAATAAGAAGGATGATAGAGGAATCATCATCAAGAACAAGGCAAGACTAGTTGTTCAAGGATACACACAAGAAGAAGGGATTGACTACACTGATGTCTTTGCTCCTGTAGCAAGACTAGAAGCTGTTAGGATATTCCTGGCATTTGCTGCATCCAAGAACTTCAAGGTCTACCAACTTGATGTAAAGTGTGCTTTCTTATATGGAGTGATTGATGAGGAGGTTTATGTCAAACAGCCACCTGGTTTGTAGACCCTGATCATCCTGATTATGTCTGCAAGCTTGACAAAGCTCTTTATGGGCTGCATCAGGCACCCAGGAAGTGGTATGAGACACTATCTGAGTATCTTTGTAAACATGGATACAGGAGAGGTACTATAGATGGAACTCTCTTCATCAAAGGACAGGGAAATGACTTATTGCTGGTTCAAGTATATGTAGATGACATCATCTTTGGTTCAACTAATCCAAAGCTCTGCAAAGACTTTGAGAAGCTGATGAAAGACAGATTTGAGATGAGTTCAATGGGAGAACTCAACTTCTTTCTGGGAATTCAAGTGAAGCAGGTTGAAGATGGCATCTTCATAAGTCAGTCAAAGTATGTTCAAGACATACTCAAGAGGTTCAACATGACTGATTGTAAGATTGCTAAGACACCCATAGCCAGAAACCACTCCCTTGGTCCAGATCTTGAGGGGGAGTGTGTAGATGAGCACTTATACAGGGCTATGATTGGGTCTCTTATGTATCTTACAGCTAGCAGGCCTGATATCATGTTTGCTACATGTATTTGTGCAAGATATCAAGCCAACCCTAAGATGTCTCACTTAATCACTGTGAAAAGGATTTTAAGATACCTCAAAGGTGCTTCAACACTTGGTCTATGGTATCCAAAGAATCCAAATTTCAATCTGTATGCCTATACAGATAGTGATTATGGTGGTTGCAATATGACTGCAAAGTCTACATCTGGGGGATGTCAATTCCTTGGTGGAAGGGTGGTCTCATGGCAATGCAAGAAACAATCCTGTGTGTCTGCATCAACTGCTGAGGCTGAATACATTGCTGCTGCAAGCTGCTGTGCTCAAGTGCTTTGGATTCAAAATCAGATGCTGGACTATGGATTTAACTTCAAAGAGACTCCTATCCACATAGACAACAATAGTGCTATCTCTATCACTGAGAACCCTGTGCAGCACTCAAGGACCAAACACATCAACATCAGGTATCATTTAATAAGAGATAACTATGAAAAGGGATTAATTAAACTAGTCAAAGTTCATACAGATGAACAATATGCTGATCTGTTCACAAAAGCTTTTGATGAACAGAGATTTAAGTATCTGATATCAGCTATTGGGATGATTAACTTTGAGTAGACTTTTTCTTAAAACTAATTCTAATTATTTCTTCTTAAAATATGTGTGTCCTAAGTTGTCTAGTTCATCACTTTCATAAGCTCATGTTTTCTTTGGATGTAAAATTCTTTTTGAAGACTTTCCTTAGATTCTTGAAAATTTTTGATACTTCGGAAGATAAAATTTTATCTTCGGAAGAAAAACATGTCTTCAAAATACATAACTGTCTAAGAGATTTTACCTTCGGAAGAAGTCAAATTCATCTTCCGAAGCTTAAAATTCTTATCTCAGACACTTATTTTTTTTAAGGACCTTTTCCTTCCGAAGCAAAATTAACCTTCGGAAGCTTTGTTTATTCCTATACAAAGCATCAAGGGTTTATTTCTCTTCCGAAGCATAAATCTTCAAGACTCTCAGGAAATCTTCCGAAGCCATTTTAGCTTCGGAAGCTTTTTCAATCAAAACTTCCGAAGACAAATAAACTTCGGAAGCTTTTCGAATTCCAAGAAAATACTTTTTGAGCAAAAGTAAACTACCTTTTCAGAGGTGGGACCGACTTCCGGATTTCAAAGTTTATCCTCTTCATTAACTTTGGTTCAAATCCCTTTTCATATAAATACCCAACGGTTCCCCCTCTTTTCCACTATCTTCCTCAATTCTACTGTTTCTCTAACCTAATTCTCTAAACCGCCTTTGCTTTCTACCTTTCTTCACCCTTAAGCTTCTGAAATGGCCAACCTTAACCGCAGAAACAACCCTGATTTCTCCATGCAACTACACAGGCAACATAATCAAGTTGCTCTGTTAAGCTCTGAGAAAGATGCAAGTTTCTCAGAGATTTGCCAATTCTTGACTCTGTCAAACTACTTCACCTCCCTGACCATTGATCCTACTCTATATGAGGATCACTTGCTTGAATTCTGGAAGACCTGCCAAGAGGTCATTATGGATGGGGAGAAGGCACTGTCTGCCACAGTGCAAGGGAGGACAATCTTCATCACTCCGGCCATCATTAACCAACATTTGCAGCTGGATGATGAAGAAGGTGAGGTGTCCTTCCCAAAAGAAGCTGTTAATCATTCTTTTGAGCAGATGGGCTATGAGGGAGATTTCTCTGTAAAGACCTTTAGGAAAGGGAAGGTCTCATCCCAATGGAAATTCCTGCTCCATGTGGTTATCCACACTTGTCAAACAAGCATGGTGGATGGGACCAGATTCCTGAGGATCTCTCCTTTATAGTTCATGGAATGGTTCAGGGGGTCAAGTTCAGGTATTCACAATTTGTTTATACTAATTTACTTGCAAACTTAGACTCCTTAGAGTATTACATGTTTCCTAGATATGTTCAACACATTCTCAACTGTGAACTGGGCTCACAGTTGAGGGAAACAGGTAATATTCTTAAATTGGGACAGATGAAGCCCGGCATCTTTAAAATAATGAAGAAGCCAACTGTAGGCTTCTCTGGGGTAGAAACAGCCCTAGTCCCAAAAATGTTAGAGCTCATTGCTCAAGGTGACAACCTAGCAACACAAGCTAGTGTTGAACCCACACCTCTTTTGTCCTTACCATTAAAAAGACCAGAAATCACCCTCACCTACCAAAGAAAATCCAAACGAACCCCTGCTCAGGCTATTGAGTCTGTGCAGGCCCCCAAATACTCAACCTTACAGGAAGAAGTGGACACTAGAGCTCCCACTTCTCCTGAGGAGCAAACCACTCCCATTACTTCACCTATCAGGGCTGAGGTTCCTCAAGCTCACCCTGATGAGCTCACTAGCCCAACAACCTTAAGCCTTCACTCTGAGTCTCAACACTCAAGTGAACAACCTTCAGGGGACAGCTACCATCCCCAGCCTTTGGATCTCAACCAACCAATTCCCAACCTATCCTTTTACACTGATGAAGACTTAGGATTCAGTGAGTACCATGAGTCTCTCTTCTCCTCCCCTACTCAAAGAGAGATGAGTACCTCTGACTCTCCTCAGTCTATCCCCCATCAGTCACCTATTACTGAGGTGGACACTTCTGAACCTGTTCAGGATGTCCATATGGAAGAGGCTCTCACTTTTGAAAGTGATTACATCATTAAGACCTCAACCATGGCAACTCAGCCCATTGGCATCTCAACTGAGGCTGCCAGTGAGCAGAGGAAAACCAGCAGCCAAGAAACTCAAGCTGGTGGTGAGAGAGAGGACTTTGGTCCAATCATCTCATCCCCCAATGAATCTTCTGATGAAGATGAGGGGAATTTGAGACTAAAGGTGCAAAAACTGTCAAAAACATGCACCTATTTAGTCTCTAAGGTTAGTCACTTGGAATCTCAGGTGACTACCCTGCAAAACAGGGTCAATGATCAGCAACTCCAGATTTCATATCTGCAGGAAAAACTAGCTGGGAGACCTTTAAGGAGAGCTCAACCAGGAACACAAGAACCTGTGGAAGTGATTGACTTATCCTCCAGCTCACCTATGCAAGTGGGTGATGCTACCAAAAAGGGGGAGAAAGTTGTTACAACCACAGAACCTGGGAGTTCTTCAGAGAGAATGGACATAGAGGACTCACCATCCTCACTTGCTGTTGTGCATTCTCAGCAACTTCCTCAAGTTCACATTAATGTGGACTCTATAGACTCTCTCATCAGGAGTCTCTTTGAGGAAGGTATACCAAGGGCTGTCTCATCTCCACCACAAGGAACTGGCAATCTACATCATAAGGTGGAGGTATGATGATGACAGGAGAGCCCTTATACTTCAAAGAGTTCAAGGCCAACAAGAAGTTTTTCAATTCCAAAGCCTGAGCTTCTATGAAAGACTGGATTTAGTCAACTTGCCACTTGTCAATCCAAGCAATTCAAGACAAGCTGACAGGCTGGCTCAAAGAATCCAAGACAGGATCCTTGCAGAGTTTCTCTCTAAGAAGGAGACTTAGGGAATCAGGCAATGTCATCGGTCAACTGGATGTTGAGGTGGACCCTAAGATTAGTTTCATAGGGGAAACCTTGACTGAAGGCCCAGTGACAGAACCTGAGACCCCTGTCTCATCATCAACAACTGCTGCTGAGGTCCAAACTCCATCTGAGACACCTGCTGGTGAAGGTGTTTCTCAGCCTCTCTCTGGCCAGAGCATGGAAGCTACTCCAAGCAATGAAGCCAAGCCTCAATCCACCCTGAGTCACAAAGGTCTGTTGGTGACAAAGGAAAAGGATAATGACTCCTGAGGAATTGAGGAGGAAGAGAGAGAGAGGAAAAGGAGACTAAGGGAGAAAGTTCCACTGGGTCATCTAGCTTCATGCAAGCTGCAATCAGGGCTGCTCCCAGACCAAATACTCAAGATGATGAGTTAGGGCAGTCAGGATTACCTACTTACAGACCAGGAACTATGACATTGATGAATCATCTCCCTCCCCTTAGAAGAGTTAAATGAACTGGCTGACATGGAAGTGTCAAGAGAGTTGAAGGAGAAAGAGGATGCAATGATACTTCTCCAACTCAAAGAGGAGAAGAGACAGAAAAGACTTTACAAGCATGCTCCCCTCCTCTCTCACCAGTTCAAGAAAGTCCTGCACAGAAGATGTGGCTCCACAAGAACCTCAGGTAGATAAAGAGAAGATAGGATCAAGATGATCAACTACCTGAGTGCCACAGGCTTCTATCAGGCAGATGCACTTCTTCCCTTGTCCTATGACTTCATTGAGTTCGAGTATCTAAGCACTTGAGCTTGAGTTAGTCAAGGAAAGAAAGACAACCAAAGGAAGCTAAGGAAGAAGCTGCAAAGTCAAGGGCCATCATTCAAAAGAATGCAAAGAAGTCTGCTGACAGACAAAGAATGGTGAGCTTCTTGAAGCTGTATGGATTCTCCGGAAGGAGACTTGCCCCATGTCTCTATCCACTATGGATGAGCATATTAGGGTGATCAAGCAGAAGATTAAAAGTGGAGAACTCATTGACTTGCACTCTCTTCCAAGTCAAGTCCCACCTGAAGTGGAGGTCAAGTTTGAACAACCAGAGACACCTCAACCAGCACCTCCAGCTGAGCCTCAGCAAGCTTCATCTTCTGATCCTAGGCAGGGTCAAACTCCCTCTCCTTCTTGAACCTGTTGAGGGAGGAACACCCAACTGAGAAAGAAGACACTGATGATCAACATGGTGCTGCAGACCAGTCTTCTCAGTTAAAGACATCCAAGAGAGAAGAGGATGGCTTCTAAACCAAAGACCAAGAAGAAGAAGCCAAAGTCATCTACCTCTGCACCTCAGGCTGAATCAGATCAACCTGAGGAAGTGCATGATGAGGCAGCCCAATCAACTCCTATTCAAGTGGCTCCTCTAACTAGTGAGACACCCATCTTGTCCTGGACTTACTCTACAATCCAGAAAGATGGACTGTTATCAGAGATCAAGGTGTTGAGAATGTCTACTCATGGCAAGACATAATCAACTTACCTCTGCATGATCTCTTTGAGATGAGAAGATACTATGAAAGTCTTGATGATCCTGACCATCTCATGAAGAAAGGAATGGTCCTGATTGTACTGAAGACTACCAACATTTGAAGATCTTCTAAGTGTTTTGGTAGCATCAGCCTAGGGGGAGTTTGTAAGGATTCCTGAAGTCTGATGCAACCCAAAACAGCCTAAGTGTCTCAGCAAATGCACTAAGTACTGAAGTGAAGAATGCTTCGGAAGTTTTACACAAAGCATTAGAAAATACTCTAAGTGTAAAATCTTCCGAAGCCAAGACCAAATCTTCCGAAGCCAAACATGAAGTCTTCCGAAGCTTCAGAGACAAAGTCTTCCGAAGCTTTCACCTATGAAGACAGTTTCTTCCGAAGACTTTTAGTACACATGCTTTATCTGATGTACTGTTCCATAAAGCACCTTTTCCGCTGCATCTCTGTAAAGTCACCAACTTACATGAGTTGGTGAAAAAGGGCCTTGCTTTTGGTAACTGTACATTGAGGTCTTGAGTCTTCAACTTTCCACTTTATGTACTTTATCCTTTTTGTATTGTATAAGGATGTGAGCTATGGCATGTCATAGTCACAAGGTCAAAAGGCATATATGCCTTTTGATCCTACAATTGATTTTGTTAGTGTCTAGTCAATTGTATCCAGCTGGCTTTCAAAGTATACCCGGCTGTAGGTTGTAGTATAAGTATTTCAAGTTCTTGTATCTTTTCTTTATGCTTTGTAACACTTGTAAAAGAACTTGAGAAAACAATATACTGCCTCCTTGAAACCCATACTCTCTTGTTCTGTCTCTTGCTTTACTTGTGTTCTTTGTATCACTTTTGGTTACCCAGTTCACTGTTTGATTAGAGTTTAGTTAATCTCCTCATTGTGTTGTTGTGTTGTAATTGTGATAAAGCCCTTAAACGGTCCTGCAGATGCTATGTGGTTGACCCCTGTAGGCTAACCATATACCAAGATGCTATGTCCAATTTGGTTCTGGACCATGGATGAAGCCATGAACGTAAGGATGCAATCCCATGTATAACAACCAATGTTTGTGAATGGTTGCCCCTCCACTAACTCCAAATCGGTTGGCTAACAATTGGGTTTCAAGATGAAAATTAAATTACATGGCGATTGAATAACTTTATAAGTCAAACTTATAGCATAAGGTTTCCATCAAACTCAATTGGTTATTATGAGAAACTTACGCCGTGGCAATCATGTCACCCCGCTTCCCAATCGGTGCGAGTCACAGACAACAACAATATACTGGCAGCGAACCAACCATTACAAGAGCTCAACGTGAGACAATATCACATGGTCATTACTGTTTTAAAAGATACCGGGTTAGAACAAAACAAAACCCATCAAGCCCCCAAATTGAGTTTTACAATATCCATAAAATTAAATTGTCAACTTGTTCAACACAAATTGAAATTGTTCAAATTATTCATTAAGAAAAATATGCCAATTCCATCGGTCGCGGGGATAGGTCTAGGTCTTCAAACAGCTAGGCATCTCTTCATATTTACCTGAAAACTGCCAAAATACATTTGTGTCAACTCAAAAGAAAAATTGGTGAGTTCCAAGTGCTTAAAGTTTACAAACAACAGGATTAACAAATCCTTCTTATTAAAAAGCAAATAATATTGTTAAACATCGTGGGAAAAATCATAATCAACCCTGCACTCAGTCTCGGTTGGCCTCTTCTAAAATTGTGTTTAACCGGATATTCCCGAAGGAAGAACTAAGCCCTAAACCAGTGAACCATACCTGCCCGGATGGTTCACCATAGTTTCTTAACAAAACCTGTACATGCCCGACTATGATCTCAGTCCTCCACAACCGGTGTAAAATCCTTGGAAGACCTTCCTGGAACGGAAGCCACGTGAGTGGGGGATTCCCCAAATAGATCTATCCATATAAAACAAGCGGTTCACGAAAGAATTAATGATCATGACATAAGTATCAGCAGGTAATCCATAAATACCACATACAATCATCAAGTAAAGCATAAATATAGTTCATAAATAATAGAGCATGTTTCATCCCAAAACAGTAGTAAAAAGGGGAAGTCACTAGAACTCACCTTACGTTTCAAGTCAAAAAGTCTCTTGGTGTGCCGGGAGTGTCTCAAGTCTAGCACCCTAACATGTACATATTAAGTAATAAGCTACTGCCCTAAACTCATTTAAGGTTCAACAATAGTGTCAAGAGTTTAGCTATTGGGTAAGGCTTTGATTTCGCGAAGGTTCGTATAAAAAGTTTCCTTTTATGGCAGGTCAAGGTTTCCTCATGAAATAGGATTTTTACATCATTAGGTTAAGGACATTTGGAAATTTTGTTGTTCAAGTGATTATTAGCTTCATAGAAGTCGGTTATAAAGTTTGGTAAAATTTTACAGTTTAGTCCCTCAAGTTTCAAAATTGACAGTTTCTACCCTCAAGTTTGGTTTCTTGTCCTTTATGACACTTAAGACCAAAAATCAGGTTCTTAGAGTAAAATTATACTTATTATAGAGTAAGTGTTTCAAAATTTTAGTTTGCGGTTCCAGTTTTAAAACTATGCGTTTAACGCTCCCGGTTGCGGTAAAAGCCAGAGAGTTTTAACCGTAAATTTAGGGTTTTCATGAATTTGAGTCTTGGACCAGTAGGTATCATCTAAAAGATATTTTTATAAATTTTAAGTCCTTAAATTGTGAAATTTGGCCTTTAATAGTTGAAAATCTCGTTTTTACGTTTGACCCATTAAAATGCGGTTTTGACCGTATTTGACCATTTAAAGCTTGATTGACCAATTTTTCAAATCCTTTAGGTCTTTTATTACTTAACTTACTGAAATCACATTATTTTTATAAATCTTATGTAAGGCCCCGTTTCCGGGACTCTTACAGTTGGTCATTCATCGCACATAAAACATACATTACATTTTTCCTTTCATAAATAGTTGCAGCGGAAACATTAAAAACACCATTTCATTTCATCAAAATACTTTTGCACATTAGTACAATCGTTCCTTTAACAATATCATGTTACATTTATTACAAAAGCATTAAACATAAGGATGCCATCCAAAATACGCTGAGTAGCCGCCCCGTGCCATCCTCAGCAACATACCTGCCAACTGGAAACACATCAAAGTTAGCGTTGCTGAGTGAGTTCTAGTTTTATAATAAAACATACTTTACTTTCATAAAACCGTTCTTTATTTTCTTTACAAAAAAAACATTCGTTACATACATGCGTTCACACAACATACGTACATACAGATAATATCATTATTATCTTCATCATTACGTTCATTACATTCATCATTCATCATACATCATTATCTTTCACTTCTTTCTAGATCCTGTCAGACTTTACCCTCTTCATGGCACACAGCCACGATTACTGAGGTCGAATGACAAGGATCCCATTTCATACATTATTAGGATATTCCATTAACGTTCATTTCATTCATTCTTCCATTCATTCATCTCTTTACTCATTACCCTTCATTACTCGAATCTTGTCTCATGCAATATCCCCGACTCATGCTAGAAAGCTGATGATGTGCCGGGACCTGCTCACAAGTCCCCGACTCATGTCCGAAGACTGACACAACACCGGGATACGCGACAAAGATCCCATATGAGTCAATCACAGGGATTGAACTCCATCCGAGGTTGTTGCAACACAAAGTCGCTCACCTCTATAGCAATCTCAATGATTGCACGCTATCCGAGTCTTTTTCACCCCTAAGGCTACTCACCTCATTGCCCATCTTAATGATTGCGAACTATCCGAGTCTTTTGCAACAACAAGGTGCTCACCCCAGGCAAACACATGATAGCACGTTATGTTAGGACCTGGTATTTGAACGAAATACCGAGTGATTGCGTGTTAAACCAACTCAAATAGTGCGGAATCCTATTTGATTGGCGATCCAATCAGTGAGAACACACGATGAATCAATCAAGAATTGAAATCAACGTCAGAAATCGATTAGGAACCGATCTGATGTGTTCTATGAACTTGGAGAACGATTTGGGAGGCTTCTGGACGGCTAGGGTACGTCTGGAATCGTAATGGGATGAATGCTTCCGTTTTCCCACGAATTGGGTCTATTTATAGGTTAGTATTGTTCAATCGTGCGACTGGGCCATAAGTATGGTTCAGTCGTGCGATTGAACCATGCGGTTGATTCATCCACACGACTGAGTGTTCAGTCGTGCGATTGAGTCAATCTTATGTGTCAATCATACGACTGATTCAGTCTCCTGTCTCATCGTGCGATTGAGTCAATCGTATGAAGTTATTCATGCGTGTGGTCCATTCGCATGGGCCATTCGCATGAGAACTTCATTAAGTTAAGTTTGAATGTTTTATTTAATATAACATAATGTGCACTCATTCAAACATTCATAAACCCAATCATTCAATCACAACTCATTAATGAAATATTAAACATTACAAGTAACAACCAATTCATATCATTTCATTAATCGATACAATACATCATAATCAGACAGACAAGTTCATTACATTACAAATCATGATCTAGGGACATACATGTATCAACAAACTCCCCCTTGGACCTAGATCTATCTATTCTCTTGTCTTCTGCATCACCTCCTTATACTTCTGTACTTCTCCTCTTTAGTGACTCCTGCGTGTATCTCAAAAGCAAACAGAGTCTTATGACATTTTGGAATTGGAGGGCTTGTACAATATCTTGCGTGTCATAGAATAGTGGCCACTTGTATAATGTGTAGACATCATTAGCAGACAAGTTGGTTAGCCACATTGGGTCGAATACCCTGATAGTATCCATTTGTCCCTCTTTATTCAACACTATGACAGCTTCAGCGGTTCTCCAATCATAGTACCACATTTGAAGTGGGGAGTGAAGTCCTGTGGCATTTCCCTGAGAGGGATTCTCGACATTGTTCTCGGGGGACTCCACTTCAGCACTATCTTTGGCTTCCAGTTATGGATCAACTTCAGAATGTCTGATATACCTCGTAGGTTGTGAGGTTTGAAGTTGACCCACCTGGTGTGGTACTCTTCCTCAGGGCAGCCTCAAACCAGCCTGACATCTTTCTGGGTCAGCATACAGCAGCTTTAGTTTAGCCAGCTGGTTGAGCTCAAACCTGGTAGAGTCTTCAGATCATGTGGGAACCTGAAGTACTCTATGCCCTGCTCCTCTTAACTGCATAAGCGTTAAGGTCTTCAAAATAAGCCCATGAGATAATCCTGCCCGACACCTTATGGTGTTTCTTGACTCTGTAGAGCTTGGTGTAGGCATCTCTCTTTGGTGCAGCACGCTGGGCTCTTACTTCTTCAAAACAGGCAGCCATTCAGCCTTGCGAATATCTACGTCTGCATTGGAGGCTTGGGCTGTTCCTTCAGTCTTTTCTGTTTCTTGCTCCATCTTGTCAAGTACCTCAAAAGTATCAATGACTAGGGGATTCACCCAGATTGGGGACCACATTTCCTCGGCGTCAGCATACTGAGGATACTCTTCTGCAGTAATGTCTTCAACCTCAACTTCATCAATGTCATTCAGTTCCTCATCACTGGTTGAATCAACTGTTGGAGCGTCCTTCACTATTTCATCGGGATTGAGTCTGAACATTTCTGCTAGTTGCTCATCAGACAGGTCATGAATTATCTCCCCTTCTTCAGGGGTATAACTCACAGACCGTCTCACTATCCCTTGTAGTCAAGAATCATGGTTAATTGAGTCTTGACCATTTGAAGGGGAGCAAAGTCAAACTCATCCCTTTGAAAGTTTGGATCTGTTTGATAAAACATTCAACACATAAATCATTAGTAATTAATCAAACAGACTTACATTAACTTAATATATATAACATTTAATACACTTGTTTTTCATTACATGATTCAAGTACAAAATAAATAAATACATAAAACGTCTAATCAGTACTTTTGTCTTGAATCTGTGGCGTGTCGCTCGGAGGAGCAGAAGTAGTGGATGACTGGTCTTGTCGATGCTTAGATCTCCGCTCTTGACCTGAAGCAGAGGCCGATGCAGCCGCATCCCCTCTTCTGCCTCGTCATCATCATCACGTCTTCTGTCCTGTCTTCTTCGGTTTCCTCATCATCATCATCTCATCCCATCATCATCTCCTCTTCATCATCATCATCTCCATCATCCCCGTCACCTTCCTTTCTTAATAAACAGTGTACAGTCAATTACTCCCCTGCGAAAGCCGTGTTTCACAAGATGAGTGAGAGTTCTCATACCAAGCTCGAGGAGCTTGATGAAGCCCATACAAAGCTTGTCGAGCTTGTAAACTCTATCCCGATGGTAAGGATCTTCAAACCCTCGGGTTGACTTACATAGACTGTTTCTCTGATTTCCCCATGAAGGAATGCACTCTTTACATCTAATTGGTAGACTTTGATCTTCATGTACGATGCATAGGCAAGGAAGATACGAATAGCTTCCATCCTTGCCACGGGTGCAAACACCTCATTGTAGTCAATTCCCTCGACTTGGCGAAAACCTTGAACCACCAGTCGAGCTTTGTTCCTGATAATGACCCCTTGGTCATCCTTCTTGCATTTTAGTACCCATTTAGTGCCAATGACTTTAGCACCTTTAGGTTTATCAACCAATGTCCATACACCTAACTTCTTAAACTGCAGAAGTTCTTCTTGCATGGCACTCACCCACGCCTCATCATTGAGTGCTTCACTGACATATTTGGCTCAACCTGCGAGACAAAACATCGATAGGCACCATCATGAATGTAACCTTTCTCCATAACCGAGGCGTAATCAGCGAGTATAAGCTGATTTCGGGTTTGGACTCCTGATCTGACATCCCCAATAACATTGTCAAGGGGATGATAAACGTTTAGTCGTGATCCTGGAGTAGTAGGAACAGCTACCTCAGAGCTAAGATTATGAACATTTGGTTCTGCATCTGAGGTAGTTGGAGTTTGAGGTTCTGAAGTCGAAGATGCATCACTCGTAGATGCTTGTGGACTTTCAGGAACTGGAACCTGTTCCTCCTGACTGTTCTGGTCATCTTTTCAGCTTCATCTTCAGAGGAGGAGTCACTGTCGTCGACTACTCCCCCTGACTGAGTAGATGATTCTCCCTGTGTGCTAGATGGTGTATTCAGAATTCATACATCATCCTAGTAGCTAGCTCATCGTCGAGGGAGAGAGAGGTATGTTGAAGGATTTGAAGAATCCATCATAATCGAAGAAGTAGGCAGGTCCTTTGCCTGTAGGAGGCGTGGTATATCTCTGAACGTCGACATTACACCACACTTCTACAAGACCCGTTTGAGTTATTGTAAACTCGCTTATTCGGTATGTTGTATCCTAGAAAGATTCCTGTCATCTGCCTTCTCGCTGAATTTTCCTTCTTGTGTCTTCTTCAGAAGTGTACACGGCGCGCCAAAAGGTTCAAGATACTCCAAATTCGGTTTGCGTCTTTGTAGTAGCTCATAACATGTCTTTCCGTGGCGCTTGACTATTAGGACTCGATTCAGTGTATAACATGCATTTGCTACTGCCTCATTCCAGAATTGGATAGGCAGTTTCGAGTCCGCCAGCATAGTCCGTGCAGTCTCTATCAAGCTCCTATTTTTCCTCTCAGCAACACCATTCATCTGAGGCGTGTATGCTGAAGTGAATTGATGAACAATTCCCTTTTCCTTGCAGTATGCCTCCATCCATTGATTCTTGAATTCGTCCCGTTGTCTGAGCGTACTTGTCTAACCTTTAGCTTGTAGAGAGATTCCAGAGTGGTGACTAATTCCTTGAATGACTCAAATGTTTCTGATTTGGATTTCAGAAACATTACCCAAGTGAACCTTGAGTAGTCATCAGTGACCACAAAACAGTACAATCGCCTGCAATGCTCCTTGTACTGACTGGACCAAACAGATCCATGTGAAGAAGTTCAAGAGGAAGTTCTATTGAATGAACTTTCTTTTCCTTATGAGACTTCTTTGTCTGTTTGCCTTTCTTGCAAGCTACACAAAAGTCAGGAAGTTGGAAGTTCTTGACATTTACTCCTCTCACTAAGTCCTTCTGAATCAAGTGATTCATCTTCCTTTGACTAATGTGTCCCATTCTCCTATGCCAGGAGATTGAGTCCTTCTCAGTAGCTTTAGATAGAAAGCACTGCACCTCATGATCCGTTGGAGCAGCTGTTGACAGATCCAAGACATATAGGTCCTTATATCTTGAAGCAGTCATCAGAACTTGGTCCTCTGGAATCATATAGTCTTTCTTCAGCACGTAACACTTCTTGTTGTCGAAGATGACTTTAAATCCTTTATCGCAGATTTGGGAAACAGAAGTAAGTTATTCTGAAGTTGTTGAACGTAGTTCACCTTATCAAACTTAACTTTCTGATTTCCCACTTCTCCCTGTGCTGTGATGTATCCTCCCTTGTTTCCTGCAAAGGAAACATGCCCTCCTTTTATTTGTTTGACATTTGATAAAAGGGCTCTATTTCCTGTCATGTGCCTGGATGCTCCGCTGTCTATAATCCACGTGTTAGTCTCAGCGCTATATCCGAACACCCTGCACATATCAAGTAAATGTATTAGTTTAGGTTAGGAACCCAAGCCTTTACTGTCTTGGGTTTCCCAGAGGCATCACACATCATAAACTCTACCCATTGACCTTTAGAAGGTGAGGGTAACTCAGATTCCTTCTTGTCATCAGTATCAGTCACACAGGAGTCTTCTCTTTCCATAAGCCAGATTTGTGCAATGCCTGTTTATGATAAACAGTCGTCTGGCTTACAGGTTGGACTTTAGGTTCACTAGATCTTCTAGGTGGAGTTAGAGAACTCCTCTTAGAAGACCTAGGTCTAGAGTCCTGAAGATCAATCTTCTTCCTAGGTGTCTGATAGAAAAGGACAATAGGAAGCAATATGTCCACATTCTCCACAGTTGTAGCACAATCTGCTATCAACTTATAATTTGACTTTCTTTGTGGAGAAATGCGTGACACTTTAGTAACATCAATCACTTTAGGTTTTGACTCTTGCATGTTTGATGTTTTCTCTGTTTAACAAATTTAACTGTTTTAACCTGTTTAACTTGTTCAACTTTTTGGTTAACTGGTTTTTGACTTGTAGCATGTGAAAATTAACGTTTGAAGTCTTTTTGGGTTCTGATTTGACTCTGTTTGACCCTGACTTTAAGTTAACTTTTTCAAATTCATTTTCCAGATTAACACAAGGCAATTTACCCTTTGCCTTTGAAGTGGCCTCCTTTTGTTTCTGTCCAGATTCAGTAGATGAACATGATGTGTCTGGATCAGTAACAAGAGGAGTGGTCACCACATGATCCTTGATTGGGTTGTTGTTTATTGGTTTAGACTTGGTGTTCATCAAGGTCTCAGGTGGTGGTGGAACCACTTTGTAGCCTAATCCCTCCCCATTATTCCTTTCTCTCACTAAGTGTTGAACTATGTGTGAAGAACTAGTCCAACTATGCAGTTTCTGTTTTAAGGAATTAACTTCTACTTCTAGAACTGCCTTTTGTTTCTTAGTGTCCTCTAGGGAGTTTAGATAGTACCTAATGTCATTTGATTGATTAAAGGCAACTACTTCGGTTTCCCTAAGTTGTTTAGTCAATAGGTCTATCTTTTCTTTATAACTATGCTCATTTTGTTTTAGACTCTATTGGCCTCAGTGCATAGTTGTAAGTCCTTTACTAAGTTATCATTGTGATCTAATAACCTAGCAATTTTTCATCAATGCTATTCCTAAACATATCACAGTTAGAACAAGCATGATTATTAAACATTTGGTCAGTTGTACTTACCTGTGTTGTTTCAGAAGAGTTAGCCATCAACGCAGCATCAGACGTCTCTGGTTCTGGTGATTCTGACTTTTCTGTATCTGACGTGGAAGTTTCCTCCTTTGGTATGTAACTGACTTCAGCTGCAGTTGTTTCTTCATGTGTGACATCGCTATATCAACTAACTGCTAAATCACCTTCACTCGCAGAATCATCATCAATATCTTCAACACTGGCAATGTTAGATTCTGGGGACAAATCTAAAACTCAAACTCCAGTCCTGTCCTTCATCATCATGAGCAGTCAAGGCTTTTGGGGTCCTTGTTTGATGAAGTAGAACTGAAGCTTGCTTGTCTTGGCGAGTAAGGATGAGAACGGGTTCCCATTACCCGTCTTCTTTGCTTGACACATTCCTCTTGAGTGCCCTTTCTCTCCACAGTGAAGCAGGTCACTTTGCTCTTGTCAAAACCAAATGTGGTATCCTTAGTAGCATCAAATTTTGTCCTGTCTTCTTAACAAACTTCTTCGCCCTTCGGACAGCGCTAGCTAAGGCCACATTTATCCATTCTTTCAAGCTCCATTTCATCTACCTGCTCGTAGTCTTCATCTGCCAATGACAGTTTCCAATCTTCCCAGCCACAAGTCCTCATATGAATGAACTACTCACTGCGGCTAGAAGATCCATATGCTCTCGTGCTACTTCTACGTCACATTACCGAGGTTCTCGGTCTTCAATTTGGTAGCACTTACTTCTGATCAATAATGAGTACATGGACGACCCTGACGTGTCTGATCCAGAAGGAGAAGCATGTGAAGGACCTGACGAGCTAGACACAAATGCTGTCTGGAGAGGTGCTCCAGATGTCTTAGCTTGAGGCGTGGCATTGTATAAAGCTGGGTTTTGTGTATACGAAGACTTCTGTGCTCTATACTTCATCCTTAGTGCTTCTTCACGCAGCCTGAGAATAAAGTCATTTATATCCAGCTTTATAAGTATTCCATTCTGTCTAAGATTAGACACGAATGAAGCCCACTTATCAGGCAATCCATCTGCGAAGTTGCTTACTTTTCTTCCATAGTTGTTTCCACTCCATGTGTATGCAACTCGCTCATCAATGGTAGAATCTGTCTATGACTTCATCTAAACTCTCGTTACCAATCGATGAGAAGTTATCGAATTCCTTCTTTAACTCCTTTGCCTTGATTGCCTTTAACGATGCATTCCCATCATACCTTTTCTCTAGCTCATCCCACAGTTTCTTGGACTGCTTGTTCTCTGAGTACTGGTGGAATATGTCTTTGGGGATCGACTGAGTTATCATCGCATAAACTCTTTTCTCTGCATTATACTTTACTTTCTGTGCGTCAGTCATCCCACTTAACGTTAATTTTACTCCATCTGCTCCCACCGGTGTACTATACCCAACCTCGATAGCTTCCCACAGATTAGGATCTACTCCATTGAGGTAGATCTCAAAACGTTGTTTCCAGTGAGGAAACTCGTCTAAAGTCAAGAGCTTTGGTGGTTTATTGTGAATACCCACCTCACTCTCAAGCAGCAGCAGGTTCTGAATTCTTGAGTCCTTCCCAGCTGTAAAGGCTGACATCTGATCTTCCATGGTTAATAAACTTAGAGTCTAATCAAATCAACTTTAACTGATGCTAGTGAAAGATGCGAATGGTCTTATCGTGCGTATGAACTCTGCGATTGGTTCAACCGTGCGACTGAACAGGGCGAATGGTTCAGTCGTGCGAATGAATATGGTGCGTATGAGCTATGCGAACGAACGGTTCAGTCGGCCGAATGAGGGTGCGACTAGGTCCAGTCGTGCGAATGAACACTGCGAATGAGTCTAGTCGTGCGAATGGGTCACTCGTGCGACTGAAGCTGCTGTTTTTGCGAAAATTTCTAGGTTTGACGGGTTTCAGCCGTGAAAATTCGAAATTTTGCAAGTCCAAATCGTCTAAGTCCGTAGAAACTGAACTTCGATGAGCAGGGAACGTCTATAATAAATGCACATTCGCAGGGTTCCGTCCTTCTTTTTCACGAATAGTACCGGGGCACCCCATGGAGAGACACTCGGACGTATAAATCCCTTGTCCAGTAGTTCTTGAATTTGTACCATTAGCTCCTTCATCTCAGGTGGGGCGAGTCGGTACGGTGCCTTGGCTACTGGTGCAGCACCAGGCAGCAAATCTATCTGGAATTCGACTTGTCGGTTAGGGTGAAGTCCTGGTAGGTCTTCTGGAAACACTTCTGGGTATTCAGAAACCACGGGAATATCTTCGATCTTCTTCTCCTTTTGGATCTTCATCACATAAACTATAAAAGCTGGACATCCCTTCATTAAGCTCTTGGTAGCCTTTAAGTGGGATATTATGGGGTATAGGGTGTTACTCCTTTCGCCTTCTACCACTAACACTTCTTTGTCGCTCAACGGTATCTTGAGTAGACGCTCATTACATACTATTTCGACTCTATGCTTAGCTAGCCAGTCCATACCAACAACCACATCAGATCCTCCTAACTTAATGGGCATCAAGTTTATCCTAAACGTATTCCCCTTTAGATTCAACGGGCAATCCCTGATGATTTTGTTAGTTTCTAAAATGTTACCGTCAGCTAATTCTACGGTAAACGTATCTCGGTCAAGGCACACGCGTCTAAGTCAATCAATGGCCTAAAAGTACTAGAGACAAAACTAGCAGTCGCTCCAGTATCGAACAGTACAGTAGCAGGATGATTGTTTACAAGGAACGTACCGTTAACCACGTCAGATTCCCTACGAGCTCCTGCTGGGTCCATTACGAAAGCTCTTCCCTTAGGCTTGTTGTGCTTGGCATCCTTGTCTCTACCCAGCTTAGGACACTTGTTCCTCATGTGCCCTGGATCTCCGCATTCATAGCATTGTTTTCCTCGTGCGTAAGTACAGTCTTTGATTAGATGGCCTGTTCTCTTGCACCTAAAACAGGGCATCGGGTTACATTCCCCTTGATGATGTAACTTGCACTTGTTGAAAAAAGGGCTTGTCCAAGAATATAGCCTCCGGGTCTTGCTTCCCTGATCATCGCGCCTCGCACCTTCAGAACTCCTTCTACCTGACCCGCTACTACTTCCAACCGCTCTCTTCACTTCAAACCATTTCCTTTTCTCACCAACAAACTTCCTCTTCTCATCAGCCCTTGCTTGTTCAGTCCATCCAGCCCTAACTAAGTCATCACTCAAACTGCTGGTAAGGTCAACAGCAGCTTGTAGGGTTAAACGCTGGGAGGAACGGACCATTCCCCTAACTCTTGGGTGTAGTCCCCAGATGAATCGTGCTACACCTTTGGCTTCAGGCGTCACCAGATGGGGAACAAGTCGGGATAGGGCTAAGAAACGATTGATATATTCTGTGTGGTTAGGACCTTTCATTTCCAAGCTTAGGAATTCTGTCTCCAGCTTCTCGAGTTGATTGATGGGGCAATACTTGCTGGTCATTAGCTCTCTGAATTCAGTCCAACTTATTCGATTAGCCACATTTATTCCACGGGTTTGAGTAATTGACTTCCACCATTCAACGGTTGATCCCTTGAGGGATTGTGATGCAAACCTCACCATATGATCCATCTTGCACTCGCTAATGTCCAAGACAACTTCCATTTCTTCAATCCATTTGTAAGTCTCTATAGCACCCTCGGTGCCATAGAAGTCCTTAGGCATACATGCCACGAAGGTCTTATAGGAGCATCCATTCTTTAACGCCTCGGCTTCCTCGTCGTGGCCCTCGTCATTCACTGGCCGATCATTAGCATTAGTGTTACCCCGATCTGCATTTATCTGTGCGATAATGGTCGGGATGGCGTTAGCTAGTTGCTGAGCTACGAGGTTAGCAATTCTTTCATCACTCTCTTGATTAGCATTTTCCCTGTGGGGAGTTCCTGGTGGAGTAGGTTGGTTTCCAGTCTTCCTGGCTTCCCACGGCGGCCCCTAGTGGCTCCTCGCCGTCCAAATCGTGTTCCTCTGCGAGTCGGCATTCTGATAGTATCACAAATAGAGTCGTTTAGCATTTCAAAATTTGTTTCGAATAGCCTATGCATCATTACCCTATTACACCATGCCTCGGAAAGAGGGATCATGGCATGCACATATGTATTTACAACCCACTAAGAAAATCTCACAAGGTCCAAATCAAAAGATGACACAATAGTTAGACAACCAGTTAGAAAAGGCACAGACCAATTTCAAGGCACAACACAACATACTGCAATTCAATACAAATAGTCCGATAAATCAAGCATCCAAACAAACAGTTCATAGTAGTATCATCCAGCAAAGTAGAATCAGAGTCAAGCTCTTACAAATTGGAAGGTGCCATCACCCCCATAATAATAATAATAATAGTATCGAATAATAATTCAAATAGTTTCCTTCTACTGTCTAGAGACAGATAATCCTGCTGAGTACCCCTACTCTCACATCCACTTTTTCTTCAGCCATTCAAACCATCCTGAACTCTTCTTTCTCTGCTCCTGCTCCAAACGCTGCACTCCTTGCGTAGCTATCATAGCCTGGAATTGAGCAGACTGGGAGGTTCGAGTGGCGTGCTGAACAGTCAACTCATGACGGCGAACGGTCCTCAAGATTTCATCCAACGTCGCATCGGAGGGTCCTACGTCGCTTGCCCGGCGACTCGACTGGGAGTACCTATCACCAGCTAGTATGCTAGGGCCGTCATACATACTATGTCTCGGCGGCATCAGGTGCTCATCACGTGGGTCAAACAGTGGAGGTACCAAAGTCGGAATCCTAACAGGCGAAGGAGGAGGAGGAGGCATCCTAAAGGATACGGAGGATCCTGGCCTAATACTTTTGCGAGGTCGGGTGACAGTACGCGCACCCCTATTCCCAATAGGTGGGATGGGTGAGAGGGTAGGAGCAGCTACTTGAGGAGAGTGGGAACGCGTTCAGCTTCGGGAAGGTGATGTGGAGGAAGAGTCCTCGGAAGCTTCTGTGTCTTCTGACGTGACGGATATCGATCCTGGACGTCCGCATCTCCGGAGGTATGCTTCATACTCTGTCTGAGGCTTCGCCCTTCTCAAGGTTCCGGTAGGAGTGATCTCAGTGTCGGGGTGAGCAGGCGCCTTACCTTTATAAGCCATAGTCGTTGTCCTGTAAGAAATACGTCATGAGTAATTTGGTTTCTCATAGCTCATGATTATAATAATAGTACTAGTAATAGTAGTGATGGCAATAGTATCTGTTATTCCAACATATAATTGTCCATGTTGCCCAAATCAATAGTCTCTTCAAATAGTATCGGATAACATAGTTCATCATAAAAATCATTTAAATCTCCTTTTTGAAATTAGTTTCAAAATCACCAATGTAAATCAGAAAAAGTCCAACCATAACCTAAAGATCCGTGATGGAAATTACGCGTCGGGTAAATTCATGATTACGTTGATCAAGTGTAATCATCAATTTACCCAACCCGATCATCCCAACACTTCCCACAAGGACAGTCCTAGGGTATCAGGGGTCCAGGTAGGGTGGGATGTCACAGACTAGATACAATATATGGCAGCGGAAACAAACCATTACAAGAGCTCAAAGGAGAGAATATCACATGGCATTAATGTTTTAAAAAGATACCGGGGCTAGAAACAAATCAAGCCCCCAAATGAGTTTTACAATCATCCATAAAATTAAATTGTACTTGTTCAACACAAACTTGAAATTGTTCAAATGATTCATTAAGAAAAATATGCCAATGCCATGGTCGTGGGGATAGGTCTAGGTCTTCACAACAGCTAGGATCTCTTCATACTTTACCTGAAACATGCTCAAAAGAAATTTGTGTCAACTAAAAAGTTGGTGAATTCAAGTGCTTAAAGTTTAAAAACAAAAGGACTTAACAAATCCTTCTTTGATTAAAAAGAAAATAATCATTGTTTAAACATCATGGGAAAAATCATAATCAACCCTGCACTCAGTCCCGGTTGGCCTCTTCTAAAGTTGTGTTTAACTGGATATTCCCGAAGGAAGAACTGAGCCCCAAACCAGTGAACCATACCTGCCCGGATGGTTCACCATAGTTTCTTAACAAAACCTGTTACATGCCACAAACGACCCCTTAGGATCTCAGTGGGGTACCCTTCCTGGAACGGAAGCCACTGTGTGTGGGGGATTCCCCAAATAGATCTATCCATATAAAACAAGCGGTTCACGAAAGAATTAATGATCATGACATAAGTATCAGCAGGTAATCCATAAATCCCACATACAATCATCAAGTAAAGCATTAATATAGTTCATAAATAATAGAGCATGTTTCATCCGAAAACAGTAGTAAAAAGGGGAAGTCACTAGAACTCACCTTATTCAAGTCAAAAAGTCTATTGGTGTGGCGGGAGTGTCTCAAGTCTAGCACCCTAACATGTACATATTAAGTAATAAGCTACTGCCCTAAACTCATTTAAGGTGCAACAATAGTGTCAAGAGTTTAGCTATTGGGTAAGGTTTTGATTTCGCGAAGGTTCGTATAAAAAGTTTCCTTTTATGGCAGGTCAAGGTTTCCTCATGAAATTTGGGATTTTTACATCATTAGGTTAAGGACATTAGGAAATTTTGTTGTTCAAGTGATTATTAGCTTCATAGAAGTCGGTTATAAAGTTTGGTAAAATTTTACAGTTTAGTCCCTCAAGTTTCAAAATTGACAGTTTCTACCCTCAAGTTTGGTTTCTTGTCCTTTATGACACTTAAGACTAAAAATCAGGTTCTTAGAGTAAAATTATACTTATTATAGAGTAAGTGTTTCAAAATTTTAGTTTGCGGTTCCAGTTTTAAAACTATGCGTTTAACGCTCCCGGTTGCGGTAAAAGCCGGAGAGTTTTAAAACTATGCGTTTAACGCTCATGGATTTTTCTCAAAAACGATGCCCGGTTGGTACATGTTTTTAGTTAAACCGTCATTTATTTGTTCTTTTAACTATTTAAATTACCCATTGACTCCAGAACACTTTATTTATCATTTTTAAGCCTGGAATACTTTTCAAGAGTGTTAAATCCATATTTTTACTATTTTTAAGGTCGTTTTACCATGTTTCGGGTCCCGAAATTAACCAAAATAGGTCTAATCTTAACATGTCCATAATTCTCAGAGATTAACCACTTGTCACAACCTTAATATTCATCAAAACATTCTGAAATTAAGTCCAAACTCACAGCTAGGTTTTCCATCACAACAATGAGCCATCAACTTAGTGATTTAGCCATAACTAACCATAACACATGTGTAAATCATTGCAACTTGTAGTTAAACCTTACCAAAACCCCATTTAACTTTAAATCCAGATTATTATGGTGTTACCAAGTCGTTTATGAGCAGAATGTAAGCCTTGGTTAAGAGTGTTTTCAAACAAGTGCTTAGCTTGCAATATATCTTGTAAAATGAAGGTTTTTGAGGTGTAACTTGTGTTAAAGCCATACATCCACGGTGTATCTTCTTTTATAACTTTTAAATCAGGTTATTAGGAGTTCATTAATCCTTTAACAAGCAGGTTATAAGTTTTGCCTTCAAGAGTTACAAGATCTACAAGTTAGATGGTGCAAAAGTCCCAAAAATAGGGTTTTCATGGTGGAAATCGGTTTCCACCTTAGATATGACAAGTATAACGAGTGAGATACCTCTTGTGAAGTTGAAAGCTCCTCAAGAACAAGGTAGTGGTGTCGGATTTCTGCTACAACAAAGAGGGGAGGTGTTTCTAAAAGAGAAATGAAAGAACACATGAAAAGACTATTTTCGTGTGTCATGAACTTACACTTGATGTTGTTCACATTTTGGAGAGTGTAGATGGTCTTGAATGGCTCGAATCTCCTTGGACAAGGCTGGAGAATCTTCTAACAAAGCCTGAAAAAGTCGAACAAATGGTAGAGGTGTGTCCAAACTCACGGTTATGGCCACCTTCTTGCGGGTCTTCGGTTGGCCGATACTTGTTGATGTTGTTCTTGCGATTTTCGGGGCTGGAGTAGAGAGAATTTTGAGAGTGTTTGCAAGGAGTGGAGGAGGGAATCAGCTGGTGGTTCAAATTATGAGAGAAGAGGAAGAGAGTGTGGATGTGAAGTGTGTAAGAATTGCATGTGAGAAGAGTGGTGGATGTGGAGGTGGTGTAGAAAAGAGGAGAGTGGGGGAAGAGGGGGCGGCCGCTTTTGGCTCTTAGTGTGGGTTTAAATTTTAAATTTTTAATTGTTAATAATTATTAGGTAGTGTAGTTTTGTAGTATTGGGTATAATGTATTATTTAGTGAATGATGTTATTAGTGGTATCACATGCATGCATGGACCGAAATTATATAAGTGTGAGTGTGTATGCTCACATTTTAATTGTTTTCACTTGAGATTAATTTTTGTAAGGGTGACTAGTCAACATTCCCGGAACACTAATTTTTAAAAAGGTAAAAACCTAAATTAACTAAAAGTCAATAAAAATCATATGAAACCATAAATTGAATCAAGTAACAAGAAATGCTTCCAATTTCATGGTTGGGTTGAATTGTTTCAATTATTAGTACTCATAAGGTGGATAATGATGCAAGTAAATTAGGGTTAGGATAACAACCTAGAGGCCGGTTGTCACACAATGCTAAAGTCGATTAGGATATTATGTGCCATAACTGCATATTCTGAATATGAGTTTTGGCAAATAGATGTCAAAACCGCTTTTCTTAATGAACATCTCGAAGAGACTGTCCATATAGTTCAGCATGATGGTTTTGTCGATCCATGACATCCTAATAATGTATATAAGAATGCCAGTGGGAGCATAGTTGCATTTTTGGAATTGTATGTTGATGAGATACTACTATTTGGAAATAATATTCAAACTTGGAAGGTGTTAAAACCTAGCTTGGAAGATGTTTTTCATATATGATCTCGTTTAAGCCACCCATATTTTGGAATAAGGATCTATAAGGATAGATTGAGGTGGTTGATAGGGTTAAACCAAAGTGCATTTATTTATAAAATCTTGAAAAGGTCAAGATATGGAAAACTTGTTCAAGATGGAAAACTCTTAGAAAGGTATGGTACCTATTCAAAGAGGGACAATGTTGACTATGTCTCAATGTCCAAGCTCATAGGATGAGCAAAATCAAATGAAGGATATCCCATACGCATCTGCTATAGGATCCATCATTTGTGTGATGATATGCACTAGACCGGACGAGTCATGCTTATTAAGAATGACAAAGTAGATACCAATAGAAATAACCATTGGATGGCTGTTAAAAGTATATTGAAATACCTTAGTAGGACTAAGGATATGTTTCTAATATACGGATGCAGGCTTCCAAAACTGATCGAGATGATTCTCGATCACAATTGGGGTATACTTCCATTATGAATGAAGGAGAAGTGTCCTTGAAAGGTTCAAAGCAGGACACGGTAGCATTGTTCACTACAAATCCGAATACATAGCCGCTTCATTGGCAGCTTGGGAAGCTGCATGGATAAGTTTGTCCATTGCTTATCTAGGGGTGGTCTCTACCATTCAAGACCCCTAGAAATCTTTGGTAATTACATAGGTATGATTGATCAAATCAAGGAACCCCATACTCATCAAAAGACTAAACACCTTGAGTGAAGATTCAACATCATAAGAGATGGAGTTGAAAAAGGGTAAAGATATGTATTCATAAAGTTCGTAAAGATCAAAACATTGCGGATCCACTCACGAAGCTCCTTGTGAGGGCAAAGTATGAGGGTCATACTTGGGCCTTAGGACTTCGATATTCTAGTGATTGGAATTGATCTGTTTAGCATATAAAATATGGAACAATTGTAATATTTAACTCTTTTATATATTTGAGTTATGTTCCTTTTTAGCATGTTTACATCCATGAATATGTTTATTATTCTAAATGTCCGTAGTCGGTCATATTTGTGGGAACAAATAGGAATGTAAGACTATTATGAACATGGATTGGTAGATATTCATAAGGTATGAATATAGAGCAATTGGTTGCTACCAAGGTTCATAGATATTTGTGGGATGCAAATATTGGACTGACCCACGTCTCAAATTTTACTACATAGAATCTCTTTGATTGATCATAAGTAATTTTGAGTAAAGGCAAATATCATTTAGTATCCTCAGACCTGAGATGCATATTGGGTTTTGATATTCACCAAATGTTATACCTTGAGTTAGTTCTTCACTGTTCTGAAATAATGGACAGTACATAAGGTTATGTTCAGGTGTGACACAAGGTGATTGTGAGAAATGTATGCAGTCAAGATTGGATTTGTTCCTCTTATTCGTTGAGAGCAAGATGTCTAGGGCCTGATTAAGTTAAATCAATGATCATTCTGTGTCCTTGGATTTAACAGGACATCTGTAACAAAAGGATAGATGATCGATTCACCTAAATCATTTCAAGTTTGGAACTTGAAAGGGATGATGTTATTGAATGGCTTTTAAGTCATGCGTATTAAGGGTAGTAAACCGTTGTTAGGTGGTATTTCCTGCTTGCATCAATCCTCTATGAATCTTGTGCAAGTGGGAGATTGTTGGATCCTATATGCCCAAGACACATAGAACATTGATGTGGTTAGTACGTCATGATCCAAGTCGGGTCATACCCAATAACAAGCTTAGCAAACACCAATAAATATTTGATTGATGATATGATCATGCAATTAAATATATGCACCTAATTAGAAAATGGGTTTTCTAATTTAAAGTAATGAGAGATAGAACAAATTATATGGATAATTTGTTCATGAATTATTATTATTTACATTGTTATTTAAATGGTTAAATAACAACAAATAATATGTGTACTTATGTTATATAATCAAAAGAGTTTTATTATATAACATGTTAACATCTTAATGTGTTAGTTGTTTTAATTATTTTAGATTGTATGAGTTATATAATTAAAAGGTTAATTATATATCTTATCAATTAACTAATCACATTATAATGTATACTTATGTTATTTAACTAAAAGGCTTAGTTATATAACTTGTACACACCTTTTAAATATGTAACATGACCTCACCACTTCTAATGTGTTACAAAGTAATTCAAATAGGAGGGAATGTGGTTTTGAATCCATTTTTTCGGCCCCTTTAGGTTGTATGGCCTTCCCCATTTGTCTTGAAAAATGTACTCTCATTATGATAGTGGTTGAGTGCAAGTCTCAACATCCAATCTCTCTCTCATTTGCACAAATGAACTTCTAGAGAAAACTCCATATGCTCTTTATTTTCACAGCTGAAGAAGGTGTTTTAGAACTCCTTTTGGTCGTTTCTTGGGTCCTCTCATGACTCAAGTTATGCTCCTTCATTTGTGCAAGAAAGGAAGAAGGATTTCCTCTCTTCTCCCAAAGTTCTCACGGCTGAAAACGGTTTTCAGCAGGCCTTTGGGCGTTTTTGGTGCTTGAAATCCTAGCAACCATGATGTTTGCTTAGAGGCTTGTGGGTATGGACACTTGAGGACTTCTACCCTTGAAGTCTTGGCCCTTTTCAAACTCATTTCTGCCTTCTCTTTGGTCGTTTTTGACAGCATCCAGAAAGGTAGTATTATGGTATGTTAATGTCATGTTTTTGGGTGTTCCTATTCATATTGTATGCTTGCTTTTCACATAATAAAGATCCTTTTGTCTTTGGGTTTGTTGGTTTTCACATGATAATGGTAATTTTCAGAAACTTTAACATGTTTAAAGTAGTACATTCCATTGCGTTTCATATGTTTAAATGGTTAAACAAGTTGTAAATGGTCCAACAAACTCCTTGCATTTTTGAGACTAAACATATTTCACAAACAATTATTTTGATACAATGTTGTAGTCTGATTAAACAAGCTTATTCTTTTGATACTTGTTCCCGGGTTGTGGGAATTTACATTACAATGTTATCATCTTTGACTATGTGAATCATATATCATGTTTATTGGTTATGGCTATGTTGTCGTGAATATTGACTAAACACGACACAAGTCCCCTTGTTGTCGTGTGTCGTCATGACACACTTGTCATCATTTATTATATTGCATCTCTATCGCTTACCATGTGTTATGATGATCCCGATCTCATTACATCTCCGTGTTTCCGCTTTTAGCGGGGGTGTGACACCAAAGAGTGAAGACAGATTTCTTCCGAAGACTTTTAGAGACATGCTTTTATCTGATGTACTTTACCATAAAGCTGGACCACCTTTCTGCAGCAACTCTATTTAGTCACCAACTCACATGAGTTGGTGAAAAAGGTCCATGCTTTTGGTAACTATACATTGAGGTCTTGAGTCTGTGCTTTCTACTTTATGTACTTTTATCCTTTTTGTAATATATTAGGATCTGAGCTATGGCATATCATAGTCACTAGTCAAAAGGCAATCTGCCTTTTGACTCTACATTTGATTTTGTTGTTGTCTAGTTTTATGTATCCAGCTGGCCTACAAAGTATGGCCGGCTGTAGGATGTAGTATATGAATCTCAAGTACTTGTAACATTTAATTTTATGCTTTGTAACATTTGTAATAGAACTTGAGAAGCAATATACATCATTTTTGAAAACCAAATACTTGTGTTGTTTGCTATCTTGTTCTGTCTCATTCTTACTTGTGTTCTTAGAATCTTTCACTAAAGTTAACCAGTTCCCTATTTGATCTGTTAAGTGTTCTAAGCAACTCTTCTCATTGTGTTGTTGTGTTGTAAGTGCATACCCTTCAAATGGTCCTGTAGTTATGGAAAGCAAAAAACAATGCACGCGAAAACTACTATTGTTTAATGATTTTGTATAACTAGTTCCTTTTCCATTTATTTAGTTAAGCATTCGTGAGTACTTTGATACACCAATTTATAGTTGCACAATTTTAATTAAAATATAAGTAAATCTTATTTACATGGTCGTGTTAACTTGATTTGCTTTCTTTTTCATCAACCACACATCATGTTTCTGTATAATTTATGACAACTTTCATTCAATTAGTCTAACTTGATTATCGACTGTGATTGAGTGAATACGAATAGTTTCTTGATCCTTCGCACCTATTTCTTAAAATATATTGTTAATAAAGTATTTTATGGATCCATAGTTGTGATTTTGATTGATTTGATCGATTGTTAAGGCAAAAGTGTTCGAAGTTGGCTGTGAATTGTTCTCTGTGAGTTTTGCGTGGGATTTGATTAATTTCAAATGCTATTCATATTGTTTTGTGTTCGATTCTGGTTTTGATTCTAAAAACAAAACCTACGTTCCATTTGTGATTGATTAGTATGATTGCAATGATGACTATAATCTTATTTGATTAGATTGGTTGACTAGTGTGTTTACAAGACAAGAGAATCAAAACTCCATAGTATTGTAGGTTGTTATGGAAAGCCAAAAACTATGCACGTGAGAACTACTGTTGTTTAATGTTTTTGTATAACTAGTTCTTTTTCCGTGTATTTAGTTAAGCATTCGTGAGTACTTTGATACACCAATTTGTAGTTGCATAATTTTGATTAAAATACAAGTAAATCCTATTTACATGGTCGTGTTAACTTGATTTGCTTTCTTTTTCATCGACAATACATCATATTTCGGTATGATTTATGATTACTTTCATCCCGTTAGTTTAATTTGATTCTCGATTGTTATGGAGTAAATACGAATAGTCTCTTGACCCTTCGCACCTCTTTCTTAGCCAAGGTTGTTAATAAAGTATTTTGTGGATCCATAGTTGTCATTTTGATTGATTTGGTGGATTGTTGAGGCAAGAGTGTTCAAAGTTGGTTGTGAATTGTTTGAGTTTTGCGCTGGAGTTGATTAATTTCCAAGGCCATTCATGTGGTTTTGTACGAAATTCTAGTTTTGATTTAAGCAACATATCCTACGTTCCATTTGTGATTGATTAGTGTGATTGCAATGATGTATAATCATATTTGATTTGATTTGTTCACAAGTGTGTTTACAATATAAGAGAATAAAAACTCCATAGCATTGTAGGTTGTTATGGAAAGCAAAAAGCTATGCACGCGAGAACTACTGTTGTATAATTTTTTGAATAACTTGTTCCTTTCCCGTTTATTTAGTTAAGCATTCGTGAGTACTTTGATGCACCAATTTGTAGTTGCACAATTTTGACTAAAATACAAGTAAATCCTATATACATGGTCATGTTAACTTGATTTGATTTCTTTTTCATCGACCACACATCATCTTTATGTATGATTTATGATTACTTTCATTCCGTTAGTTTAATTTGATTCTCGATTGTTATGGAGTGAATACGAATAGTTTCTTGATCCTTCGCACCTATTTCTTAGCCAAGACTGTTAATAAAGTATTTTGTGGATCAATAGATGTCATCTTGACTGATTTGGTGAATTGTTGAGGCAAGAGTGTTCGAAGTTGGTTGTGAATTGTTCTCGATGCGTTTTGCGCGGGAGTTGATTGATTTCCAAGGCCATTCATGTGGTTTTGTGTTCGATTCTGGTTTTGATTTAAACAACAAATCCTACGTTCTGTTTGTGATTTATTAGTGTGATTGCAATGATGACTATAATCATATTTGATTTGATTAGTTCACAAGTGTGTTTACAATACAAGAGAATCAAAACACCATAGCATTGTAGGTTTTTCGTGAGTACTTTGATACACTAATTTGTAGTTGCACAATTTTGATTAAAATACAAGTAAATCCTATTTACATGGTCGTGTTAAATTGATTTGCTTTCTTTTTCATCGACCACACATCATATTTGTGTATGGTTTATGATTACTTTCATCCATTACTTTAATTTTATTCTTGATTATTATGGAGTGAATATGAATAGTTTATTGATCCTTCGCACCTATTTCTTAGCCAAGTTTGTTAATAAAGTATTTTATGGATCCATACTTGTCATTTTAGTTGATTGGTGGATTGTTGAGGCAAGAGTGTTCAAAGTTGGTTGTGAATTGTTCTCGATGAGTTTTGCGCGGGAGTTGATTGATTTCCAAGGCCATTCATGTGGTTTTGTGTTCGATTCTGGTTTTCATTAAAACAACAGATCCTACGTTCTGCTTGTGATTGATTAGTGTGATTGCAATGATGATTATAATCATATTTGATTTGATTGGTTCACAGGTGTGTTTAAAATACAAGAGAATCAAAACTCAATAGCATTGTAGGTTGTTATGGAAAGCAAAAAACTATGTACGCGAGAACTACTGTTGTTTAATTTTTTGAATAACTAGTTCCTTTCCAGTTTATTTAGTTAAGAATTTGCATGTACTTTGATGCACTAATTTGTAGTTGTAGAATTTTGATTAAAATACAAATAAATCCTATTTACATGGCCGTGTTAACTTGATTTTGGGGCTGGAACACATCAAAACCCGTTTTTGAAAAAAGTTGGGTGTTGAACCCGTTAGTATGCGTATGTGTATGTGTTTGATGCGTGTGGGGTTTGATTTCGGGCTTGTGTATTCTTGAATGATGTTGTGGTAGGTGTTTCTAAGGCTTAGGATGGTTGATTTGAGCTTAGAACGAGTTTGGGTGAGCTTGGAGGCCGAAAATGGCAGTTTGCGTTCAGCTGAACTGCATTCTGCATTAGCTAGGGCTAGGCGACCGAATGGGGTGCGACTGGAGGCCATATGGCCGAATGGCATGTGACTGAGGTCCATGCGCACGACTTTCATACGACTGAGGTCCATACACATGGAAGCCATGCGACTGAAGTTCATGTGCCTGTAAGGCATGCGATTGAAGGTTATGCGACTGAGATTCATTCGCACGAAAGTTATGCGACTGAGGTCCATGCGCCTGGAGGCCATGCGACTGAGGTTCATTCGCACGAAGGGTATGCGACTGAAGCCTATGCGCCTGAAGTCATGCGACTGAAGGCCATGCGCATAGAAGCTATGCGACTAAGAGTCCATACGCATAGGTATCCATTCTCCCAGAGGTCCATTCGCATAGGGTCCATTCGCCTGATGTCTATTCGCCTAAGTGTTCAGTCACCTAGGAGGCCATGCGACTGGAGGGTGTCCATACCCCCAAGTAGGGCTCGTGCGCCCGAAAGAACAATAGTTTACTTTCTGATTTCGAGGGAAAGTGCAGATGTGGGTTTTGACTAGGGAGGTTCCGGGAGGTTCGTGTAAGTTGACTTTTGAGGTCATATACGTTATGATGGGCATGATGAAGGTGATGTATGATGATGTTATGTATGATGTTATGCATGATGGTGCGTGTGATATATGATATGTATGATGTATGTTAAGTATGTATGATGATGCCATGTAGGGTGATGCTGTATGTTTATGTTTATGTTCCTTAATATGTGTGGTTATTTTCCCGTGGCTTTATGTTGAATGTTAATGAATGAAATGAAAGTATTATGTAACGTAAAGTGGAAGATAATGAAAAGAGGAACATGATGAATGAAAGCATGCATTAATGAATGAACGAATGTATAGAAAGGCTTGCAAGCAAAATGTACGGAGGTGCACAGCTCTAAAGTGTCGTAAGCTCAACTGCGTATGGTTTAGCTAACCCTTAAGGATACACGTAGGGGTTCCAGCCTTTGTGACTAACCAATGATGTGGTACATGGTGTATAGTGATTACTCACCTAGGTGCTGGTGCCAGGCTATGTGCAGAGTGGAAGTCATTTATGATCTTCGGCCCAGTACTCGAGTTATGCATATCGTTGGGGGTGGAGTAGTGATTACTCACCTCGATGCTGGTGCCAGGATATGTGCAGTGTGGAAGTTATTTATGATCTTCGGCCCAGTACTCGAGTTATGCATAATGTTGGGGGTGTAGTATACGGATGGGATCTTTGTCGCTTACTCGATGCTGGTGCCAGGCTATGTGTAGTGTGGAAGTCATTTCTGAACTTCAGCCTAGTACCCCATTTGTTTGGGGCATAGCTGATGACACTGATCCAGATTGTGATAAAAAGATGATGTGATAAAGAAGGAAAGTGCTAACGAAAGAAGTAATGATGAATGTACGAATGAAAGTAAGAAAGTATAAATGAATGGAAGTTAATGAACGAATGATGATGATAATAAATATTATCTATGTGTACGTACGATGTGTGGTCACGTTCTAAAGCCTGATATGATTTGAAAGAAAGGAATGAATGGTTTTAAATGAAAGAAAAGTATGTTTTAATATAAAGCTAGAACTCACTCAGCAACGCTGACTTTTATGTGTTTCCAGTTGGAAGGTAAAGTTGCTGAGGATGTCATGGGCGGCTACTCAGCTCTTTTGGATGTCATCCATATTTATGATGCTTTTGTAATGTAATGAAACATGTATTTTGTAATTGAACAACGATATATTATGTTGCAAAAGTTTTTATGATGAAATGGAATGATGTTTAATGTTTCCGCTGCAACGTTTTATGAAAGTCAGATGTATTTATATATTTTATGTATGATGATTGAACAACTGTAAGCGTCCCGGGAACGGGGCCTTACAAGTTGGTATCAGAGCCAAAGTTTTAGTGAAACGGGTAAATTTTCAAAATAAACCTTAACTTAAACTGAGAATGGGACGGAAAGGGAATGGGATGCCAATCTGAGTAGCTGCGTGCCTTCGTAATGTTAATTGGTATTACGTGCGCATGTTATGTGGTTTATGTGTTGTATGTATTTAGTATGTTCTAGTATGTATGTTATCTGTAACTGTGTATTAGTACTATGCTATGTATAGCTAATCTTCTTTATACTTCTGAAGTACCTTGTGATCTATGGGTAACTGAGGCTATACTGTTAGGACATATCTTGACATGACTGCTTCTTGCATGACCGTGTTGGTGTTTGAATCTTTCAGTGTGTGTTAGAGAATGGCCGGTGGTAGATCTTCAAAAGCTTCTCGCGGTGGAGGTCGTGGTGGACGTGTCACGAGAGGAAGACCCAGAGCTGAAGAGGTGGCTCATGAAGAGCTCGAGACCCCTCATCCGGAGGCTTGTGATGATAGTGCGAATTGAGGGCCTCAATGAAAGAGGCAGTTGTAGAGGAGGTTCATCAGGTCATGCAGAGGATCTTACCGTGTGTGGTGACTGAAGTAATTAAGGCTGTAAAGGAAGGAGAAAGAAAGGAGAGAAACAGGCCCTCGGGAGGACGGGAGCAACCGGAGCCTGAAACGGTTCTCTCTAATAATGAAGAAGAGGAAGAAGAAGAGCATGCGCCGGAGGCGGCACGAGGCTGTAACTATGGGGCATTTCAACGATGCAAGCCCCCTACTTTTGATGGTAACGGTACTGCTGCTGCTGCTCACCGATGGGTGAGAGAAATGGAAGCTGTTCTAAACATCAGCGAGTGCTGAAAGGATCAGAAGGTAAAGTTTGCTGCCCACTCTTTTGTGGACTCGGCTTTGTGTTGGTGGGACAATATAGTCCAAGCTGAGGGTAGTCGGGCTATCAGAAGGATGAGATGGTCCGAGTTGAAGAGGCTGGTGATTGAGGAGTTCTGTCCTCACCGTGTGATGGATAAAGTTGAGAGGGAGTTCCTGCAGCTGGAGGCGGGAACGATGACACATCAGCAATACACCACTAAATTCAACGAAATGGCACGGCTGGTGCCGGATCGGGTGACGCCTCTGTCACGAAAGATTAAGAGGTACATTCAGGGCTTGCCGGTGGATGTCCGTAGGCACATGATCGCTGCCCGACCGAGCACGTTTAGGTCGGCGGTTGATTTGGCGGGGAGATTATACCATGAATGAACTGTGGTGGTGACAAAAGTTAGCAAGAAAGGAGAGGGTGATCGGTATTGGAATGGGAAGCGATTTGGACGTGGCGGAGCCGTTCCAAGTAACAAAGGTGCACGGGTGGATGACCGGCGTGAGGTCACACCCGGTGCGGGGTCGAACAGGTGTGATAAGTGTGGACACAAACACCCCGGGGAATGTAGATTGGGGACCAATGTTTGTTTCCGTTGTGGAAGGACCTGACATGTGGCGAAGAACTGCGGTGTGAGGAGGTGTTATTCTTGTGGTGAGGAAGGCCACATGAGCAAGGATTGCAAGAAGCCGAAAGCTAAAGGTTCGAGAGTGAACGAGGCTAGAGGGAAGGGCAGAGAGCAAGTGCCAGAGCAGTCATGATGACGCAGAGGGAGGCTAGGACGGACCTCGGTGTTGTGTCAGGTACGTTTCTAGTAAACCAAACTTTAGCTTCGGTGTTATTCGATTCTGGTGCTATTAAAAGTTTTATTTCTCCTATTTTTTGTGCTAAGCTTCCTGTGGGTAGTAGGCGTGTTGGTGCGCCCTTTGATGTAGAAATTGCCACAAGTAAGTCTACCCAGATTTCTGAGATGATAGAAGGCTGCGATATTGAATTAGAAGGTCATAAGTAGTTTCCTGTTAGACTGTCCGTGATGACCTTAGGCGGTTTCGATGTAGTCCTAGGGATGGATTGATTGGCGGACTACGAGGCGAACATTGTGTGTCGCAAGAAGATGATCCGATTGACAGCGCCTGACAGGAGTTCGGTGACGGTTTATGGTGATCGGGTCACTACGATTTCGAAAGTGATTTCAATGGCGGTGGCGGGAAAGTGTAAGAGGCGGGGCTGTAGTGCCTACTTGGCCTACGTGGCGAATATGGATATGTCAACACCACAACTGTCCAATGTACCGGTTGTTTGTGACTTTCCAGATGTATTTCCCGAAGACTCACCAGGAGTGCCAACTGACTGCGAGATCGTGTTTCAGATTGACTTGATACCGGGTGCTCAGCCTGTAGCTAAGGCACCATATCAATTGGTTCTGACTGAGATTAAGGAATTGATGGAACAACTGCAGGAGTTGCTCGAGTAGGAGAGGTGGCCTATAGACTGGAGTCACCAGAAAAGTTAAATGGAATTCATCCGACATTCCACGTATCTCATCTGAGGAAATGTTTGGCGGACGAGGATACGATTGTGCCACTGGATGATATCGAGGTAGATGAACGGCTCAATTATGTGGAGCAACTAGTGGCAATCATCGATCGTAAAGAGAAGAGATTGAGGAATGAAGTGGTTCCTCTTGTGCGTGTACAATGGAAGCACAGGAAAGGATCCGAGTCAACGTGGGAGACCGAAGAAGAAATGAGGCAGCATTACCCACGTTTGTTCGAGGAATAACAGGTTTCGGGGACGAAACCTATATAAGGGGGTGGACTTGTAACACCCGGATATTTTCTTTAAAGCCGACGAAAGAAGAAAAAGAAATAAAGTCTAAAGTTGGGGGACCAAACTTGCCAAAACGAGAAAAGGTTGAATAGGTGGGAGTATAAAAGGGGGAAGGCATCCCACACCCTCCCCCACCCCCCCAAATTCAGCTATAGAGAGAAGAAAAGGGAGAAAAACAAGGGAAAAAGCTTGGATTTTGTGGATTCGATCGTGAAAGTTGAAGTGTAGCGGGTTAGATCGAAGCTCGATTCGACGGTGTTGTTTGTGTGAGTTCTAGGACCCCTCTTTTACACATTTTTCAACAATTTTAGGGCTGGAACACATCAAAACCCGTTTTTGAAAAAGTTGGGTGTTGAACCCGTTAGTATGCGTATGTGTATGTGTTTGATGTGTGTGGGGTTTGATTTCGGGCTTGTGTATGCTTGAATGATGTTGTGGTAGGTGTTTCTAAGGCTTAGGATGGTTGATTTGAGCTTAGAACGAGTTTGGGTGAGCTTGGAGGCCGAAAATGGAAGTTGAGGCAAGAGTGTTCGAACTTGGTTGTGAATTGTTCTCGATGAGTTTTGCGCAGGAGTTAATTGATTTCCAAGGCCATCATGTGGTTTTGTGTTCGATTCTAGTTTTGATTTAAACACCAGATCCTACGTTTTCTTTGTGATTGATTATTGTGATTGCAATGATGACTATAATCATATTTGATTAGATTAGTTCACTAGTGTGTTTACAAGACAAGAGAATTAAAACTCCATAGCATTGTTGGTTGTTATGGAAAGCAAAAAACAATGCACGCGAGAACTACCGTTGTTTAATGTTTTTGTATAACAAGTTCCTTTTCGGTTTATTTAGTTAAGCATTCGTGAGTACTTTGATGCACCAATTTGTAGTTGCACAATTTTGATTAAAATACAAGTAAATCCTATTTACATGGTCGTGTTAACTTGATTTGCTTTCTTTTTCATCGACCACACATCATGTTTCTGTATGATTTATGAATACTTTATTCCGTTAGTTTAATTTGATTATTGATTTTTATTGAGTGAATACGAATAGTTTCTTGATCCTTCGCACCGATTTCTTTGCATAGATTGTTAGTTAAGTATTTTATGGATCCATAGTTGTGATTTTGATTGATTTGATCAATTGTTAAGGCAAGAGTGTTCGAAGTTGTTTGTGAATTGTTCTCGATGAGCTTTGCACAGGAGTTGATTGATTTTAAAGGCCATTCATGTGGTTTTGTGTTCGATTTTGGTTATGATTTAAACAATAAATCCTACGTTTCGCTTTTGATTGATTAGTGTGATTGCAATGATGACTACAATCATATTTGATTAGATTGGTTTACAAGTGTGTTTACAAGACAACAGAGTCAAAACTCCATAGCATTGTAGGTTGTTATGGAAAGCAAAAAACTATGCACGCGAGAACTATTGTTGTTTAATTTTTTTGTATAACTAGTTCCTTTCCTGTTTATTTAGCTAAGCATTCGTGAGCACTTTGATTCACCAATTTGTAGTGGCACAATTTTGATTAAAATAGAAGTAAATCCTATTTATATGGTCGTGTTTACTTGATTTGCTTTCTTTTTCATCGACCACACATCATGTTTCTGTATGATTTATGATTACTTTCATTCAATTAGTTTAATTTGATTTTTGATTGTTATCAAGTGAATACAAACAGTTTCTTGATCCTTCGCACCTATTTCTGTATGATATATGGTGGATTGTTAAGGGATGAGTGTTTGAAGAACTCTTTCTCAATCTTGTCTAATTCTCGATGGGGACAATACTCCTCCAGCACCAATTCCTTCAACTCCGACCACTTCATTTTGGCTATCGATTGCTTTCCTTCAGCCTGGATAATATTGTCCTACCAGCACAATGCTGAGTCAACGAAAGAATGAGTGGCAAACTTAACTTTCTGATCTTCAGGACACTCACCGATTTCCAGTACCGCTTCCATCTCTCTGACCCAACGGTGAGCGGCAGTAGCATTGCCATTACCGTTAAAGGTTGGGGGCTTGCACCTTTAAAATGCCCCATAGTTATAGCCCCTAGTAGTCTCTCTCTCGGACTCCTCATCACTGTTGTCATCATGGACTACCACCTTAGGGTTTGATGGCTCCTCTTCAGATTCTTCCGTCCTCCAATGGACTTTCCAGAATTCTTCTCATTTTCCTTCCCCTTCTTATCAACTTTCTCTCCATCCTTGACTGCTTTGATCACCTCGATCACCACCGAGGGTAAGAAATTTTGATTGACATTGTAGACTTCGTCAGGGATAGCCTCCTTCACAGTGGATTTGAGGGTGGCTGATCCCTCCCCCTCCGGGTGACTATGGAGGTCTGACTCCTCGTGAACAATCTCGGGAGCCTTAGCTTTGCTCCGGGTGACACGTGGCTCAGTAGTACGCCCGCCACGACCACCTCCTCGGGTTGCCCTCCCTGAGTTTCTACCAGCCATAACTAATTGCTATAAGATTCAAACACCAAAATGGTTATTCAAGATAATTGCTCAGATCATGATAAGTACGATAAGTCCTTAATTATAGTGGCCAAGTGTGATTTATCACTCACCTTACCCTCCTGTCCCAAGCAATCACTATCACAAGCACATAAAACAAATAGCACATGCACATAATTCCGGTTTTACTTGAAACTTTTACCTGATGGCACGTAGCTACTTGGATTGGCATACTTCATTCGGTCCTATTTTCAATTTAAGTTTAGGTTTTGAAAACAGTTTACTCAATTCTCTCAAACTTTGGCTTTGATACCAACTTGTAAGGCCACGTTCCCAGGAAACCTCACAGTTTGTTAATCATAGCATAAAATCATTTTTTTACAACCAAAACATTGCAGCGGAATTAAATAGAAATTCATTTAAAACTTGGAAACCATATTGTACTCATAAATTTGTCCTTCAATTGTAAATAAAACATAATACTTGTTCTTAGAATACAATAAAAGATTTTATAAACAGAAATGCCATCCACTGCCATCCAAGTAGCTTCCCATCTTGTGTCATCCCCAGCAGCATCATTTACCTGCCAACTATTATGCATAAAAGTCAGCTTTGCTGAGTGAGTTCTAGTTTTAGATAAATAAGAAAATATAACTTTATCCTTCATATAATGACCACACACTCATCATAATACATAAAATTTCTTGCATCATAGTGAGCATGTTCACTATCTTTCATTCTTTCATTATCTTTCATTTTCATCATAAACTAGATCGCACAAAGCAAAAGCTCCATGTTGATCGACAACGAATGTCGCTCCTCGTCGGTACACATCATCATCGTAGCTAACCCCCGCCAGTTGATCCACAATGCAAGGCACATAGCCCGCTCATGAATACGGATCAATCGTCATACATCAGACTCACGTAAGTAAAGTCGATCATAGTGCTTGCAAGACTTTTCATCATCAAATGGGCCCGGGGGTAACATTCATTAAGATTCACTTTTCATTAATATCATCTTCCACTTTAATATATAATACTTACAGATAAACAACACAACATATTAAGTACATGCCATCATAAAAACATCACCGACCGCCGCGAGACAGCAGGGGTTCGGGGGCGGCAGCCCCTGACAGCGGGGTCCTAAAGGCAGTAGCCCCTAGTGGGGTCCAAGGGGCAACGCCCCTGGCTGGGGCCGGGCTGCCAGGTGAGCGCAAAACATGGAAAACTTATAAACAGGGGATCTAGAACTCACCTGGATACTGTGAGTAGCCTCTAAACTAAGCTTTCTAGGCTATGATCACACTACACAGCCTGCAGATAAGTTAACATTTAATGGGGTTAATTTCTGCCAAAATTCGCTGCTAATTTCACTGCCAGAAAAGCAGTTTTGCTGCTAGTTTCGCTGCTAGTTTCGCTGATAGTTTCGCTGCCAATCTCGCTGACAGTTTCACTGCCAGTTTCGAATGGCAGTTTTGTTGGATTCTTTATGCCCAAGACACATAGAACATTGATGAGGTTAGTACGTTATGATCCAAGTCGGGTCATACCCAATAACAAGCTTAGAAAACACCAATATATATATTTTTAATTGATGATATGATCATGCAATTAAATAATTACACCAATTTAGAAAATGGGTTTACTAAATAAGATGCATATGAGATGAAACAACTTATAGGGATATTTTGTTCATGAGGATTATTTGTAATGTTATTTAAGTTGGTTAAATAACTCCAAATAATAATAGAGTGTATGAGTTATATAATTAAAAAGTTAATTACATAACTAATTCAATAACTTGGGTTAACATTAAATGGTAAATAAAATTACGGGGAAACCCTAATTTGAATACCAAATTCGGCCGCCCCTTTTAGTGGGGGTTGGTTCATTTGTTTGTCTTGGTACAAGACTTCATTAACTAGTAAGACACTTAACCCTCTCTCTCTCTCTCACATGCAAAAGACCAAGAAGAACAAAACTCTCTCCACACTTGAAGATATTCACGGCTGAAAAAGGGTTTTTCAGCAGCTTCTTTGGGCGTTTTGGTTTTCAAATCCTAAGAACAAAGATGCTTGCTTGATGCTTGTGGGTATGGAAGCTTGAGAACACTTTTCCTTGGTGTTTTGGTCGTTCAAGAACATCATCACCTTCCTCAAATCTCACAGTTGTGGCAGCTCTCGAAAGGTAGTTTCATGAGAGTTGTTCTTGGTTGTTATTTCTTCTTGATAGCTATTTCATTCACATATATTTGATCCTATGTTCTTGGGTTTGTTGTTGATATATAATATGCCTTAATTTTCAGTTTACAAAACATAATATTAAGGTTTGACTCCGCTGCGTTTTCATGTTTAAATGGTTAAACAACTTTGATAATGTGTCCAACAAACCCAACATTGGTATCAGAGCCGGATATGTGGATAACTAGCTTCGAATGTCCTTGTAAAATTGGTTTTATGGGACTTCAACAACCTAATAGGGGTTGTTTTGTGATGATATAATGAATCTCTATTCTTTCAAAGTTATATCAAATGGTTGATTAATTTTGTGTGGACAAAAACCCTAACTTATTGGTTTATGTTGGCCTAAAATTTTGGGTTAAATGGGGATTTATTTTGGTTCTTGTATGTTGATTATGTTGTTTAATATTGGTGCATAACCTAGCCTTGACCTTATGTTGCTTTGGTTTTGGGATGTATGTTTGTTTTGGTTGATTTCATTCAATAATGGGTTGTATTATTTATTCTTTTGTGCTTGTATATTGATGTAATTTATTTATTCATTCAATGGTGATGTAATAAATAGATTAGGTGTATTTTCTTTTATTAGAAAATTTTGTATTAGGATATAAATTTTGTAAAAGAAGATGCACAAGTTGGAAGCACAAAAGGAAGGCACAAAGAGAAGGACTTGAAGCATTTGGATGCAACTTCAAGTGGGGGTCTTTGGAGATCCTATCATGTGTGTTGTGATTAACCCTTGGGAAAGACCAAATGACAACACTTGTGATGGCAAACAAGTGTTGTCAACTTAGTGGCTATGGTTATGCACTTGTGATTGTTTGATTATGCTTGTTTGGTTGTTTGTTATACGATGGTTGTTTGATATATGGATATGCATAACAAACTAATTAACCAACAAAACAAGCTAAAAATTTATGGTTCCTAATCATTAAGTGACTTACAAAAGGTTATTAAAAGGATTAATGATTTTAATAAAAAGAGTTTTACTAAAAGGAGAACCATAGAGTACCACGTATTTGACAGCATGTGGATACAAGGTACATAGAGTTTTCAAAACTAGAATTAATGAAAACTAAAATCCCTTTGGAAACAAGTTTAACACCATCCTTTTACACGACACTCGAATCACTTGAGAACTATTTGTGGGATAAAGGTCACCTAACCACTTTTAGGGAACTTGTGTGTTTGAGGTGGGCTTAACGTATTTGTTGGATAAAGGTCACCTAACCACTTCTATGCGTAAACTCACACGTGTGTGTAAGTAGGACGCTTGAATTGGAAACCATGTGCATAGGGTCACCGAAGCATGGCGTACAATGGTGTTGATGGGATTTTACATGCCAACTAAACATAAGATGTTTAACCGATCCCATAAGGCTAGAAGTTGCAAAAGGTTGCAATTGTCAAATGTTGACTACCTTGTAAATTTAAATAATGGGATAAAGGTCATCTAACCATCATTTAAATGTAACGTTGGATTCTAGATTTTAATTATTAATTGTCTATGAGTATGAAAAGGGTATTAATGATTAAAATGTAATTTTTTAGAAATACTAATATGAACTTTGTAATTTTTGTAGAAATGGCCGCAAACAATAATGCTCCCACCCCGACCGTCCATACCCTATCACTGAGAACTATCTTGGAGAGGGATCGTCTTAACCATAATAACTTTATGGAATGGTTTCGAAACTTGAGAATTGTTCTCAAGCAAAAGAAAAAGACCTACGACCTTGATGATCCCATCCCTGACCAACCTGACCCCAAGGATTTTGAGGCCTATAATGATTGGCTTCAGTATACTGAGGAATCCATGTAGGTTTCCTGCCTAATGTTGGGAACTATGATTCCCAAACTCCACAAGGATTTGGAGCATCATGGGGCATATGACATGATTACGCAGTTGAAAAAAAGTGTTACCAATCGATAGGGTAGAAACCCAATCGGTATCATCTTATGTGCTTAAGATGGAAAGCCACGTTGATCGCCTCGAGAGGCTTAACTGTCCTGTCTCAAAGGAATCGGCCACGGATCTGATCCTTAATGGCCTAACTAAAAGACTTGAGACGTTCATAATGAATTACAATATGAACGGATGGGACAAGAGCATTGGTGAGCTTCACGCATGCTCAAAACAGCCAAGGCAGGGATGGGTAGAAAGGTTCTACCTGTTCTCTCGATCAATGTTGGAGGCAATAAGAAAAGGCCATTCCCTGATCCCAAGGAAAATGTTGCCAAAGGAAAGGGGTACATCAAAGACAAGGGGAAAGGAAAGGCTAAAGCGGAGCCTTTAAAGCCTAAGCTTAAGAAGCCTAAGGTAAGGGAGAACGATCCATCCTTTGAGTGTGGTGAGATAGGACATTGGAAAAGGAATTGTCCAACCTATCTCAAAGAGTTGAGAAACAAGAGGGATGCTGGGCAAACCTCAGGTACAACTTTCATGATTCATATTGGTTTAAATGTTATTTCTTCAAACACATGGGTATTGGATACCGGATGTGGAACTCATATTTGCAATTTGTTGCAGGGGTTCAAAAGAAATAAGCACTTCAAGAAGAGACACAAGTCTCTACATGGGCAATAGAGCAAAAGTTGATGTCGAAGCCCAAGGAGACTATATTTTGAAACTTTCAAATGGTTTGGAAGTTGTTCTTAAGAACATTTTATATGCTCCTAGTTTGACTAGGAACATAATTTATGTTTCCCTTTTAACACAATGTGGTTATGAATTAAAGTTTGTTAACAATGGTATTTATGTTTGTATGGATGATGTATTTTATTTCAAGGCTATGCCTTTTAATGGTATCTATGAATTGGTTCATGATGATTCATCCTATAATAACTCCTTATACCAAACAAACACCAAGAAACTTAAAATGGGTTTAAGTGATTCATATCTTTGGCATTGTCGTCTTGGTCATATAAACAAGAATCAAATTCAAACACTTTAAAAGAATGGTCTTTTGAAAACAAATGAAAATGGTTCATTTGATAAGTGTGAATCTTGTTTACAAGGTAAGATGACCAAGTCGCCCATTAGTGGTACTAACGAGAGGGCAAAATACTTATTGGGAATCATACATTCGGATGTATATGGTCCTTTTAAGACAATGACAAGAAATGGTGAAAGATACTTCATTACCTTTACCAACGATTACAGTCGCTATGGTTTTGTGTACTTGATGACACATAAATATGAAGCTTTTGAAATGTTCAAAATCTTCATGAATGAAGTAGAAAATCAACTCAATAAATCTATCAAAGTTCTTCGTTCAGATAGAGGAGATGAATACCTCAGTGAGGCTTTTTAGGATCACCTAAGAAGTTGTTGGATCGTCTCACAACTTACTCCACCCGGAACACCACAACATAATGGTGTGTCTGAAAGGAGAAACCGAACCCTATTGGATATGGTTCGATCTATGATGGCTATAAGCTCAATACCTCTATCATTTTGGGGTGTTGCATTGCTCTCCACAGCTCGTATTTTGAATATGGCCCCGACCAAGAAAGTGGATTCGACACCTTTTGAAATATGGCATGGAAGAGTTCCATCGCTATCATATTTAAAAGTATGGGGTTGTGAAGCTTATGTTAAGCTAAACACCCAAAACAAGTTGGAAAGTCTATCCACTAAGTGTATATTTGTTGGATATCCCAAAGACTGTATAGGATACTACTTCTTTGATCCAAGAGCAAAAGGTATTTATTGCTCGAAAGGCAGTGTTCTTGGAAGCTAAGTTCCTTACGGAAGGAATAACGTATAGAACAGTGGAATTTGATGAGGATCAAGATCCACAAGCTGATACACGTTTGGTTGACACTAGCAATCAACAAGAGGTTATTGATGATGATCAAAAGGTTGATCAATATACACAAAACGTTCGTAGATCTGGTAGAGTTAGCATTCCACCTGAAAGATATGGATTTTTAATGAATGGATGCTACGTGATTGACTCCGATGAGCCAACTACATACCATGATGCAATGTCCAATTCAGATTAAGACAAATGGCTGGAAGCCATGAACGTAGAGATGCAATCCATGTATGACAACCAAGTTTGGGAATTGGTTGACCCTCCACTTAACTCAAAACCGGTTGGATGCAAGTAGGTTTTCAAGAAGAAAACGGATACGCATGGAAACTTGGATACTTATAAAGCAATACTTGTAGCAAAAGGTTTCACTCAAACTCAAAGGGTTGATTATGATGAAACCTTCTCGCCTGTGGCAATGCTAAAGTCAATTAGGATATTATTTGCCATAGCTGCATATTATGGCTATGAGATTTGGCAAATGGATGTCAAAACCGTTTTTCTTAATGGACATCTCGAAGAGACTGTCCATATGGTTCAACCTGATGGTTTTGTAGATCCACGACATCCTAATAAAGTACGCAAGTTAAAAAGATCAATCTATGGATTAAAACAAGCATCAAGAAGTTGGAATCAACGTTTTGATGAAGATATCAATAAATTTGGTTTCATCAAGAACGCTAACTAGGCTTGTGTATATAAGAAGGCTAGTGGGAATTACATTCTTAGTATTGTATGTTGATGAAATACTACTTTTTGGAAATGATATTCAAACCATGGAAGGTGTTAAAACCTGGCTTGGAAGTTGTTTTTCCATAAAAGAACTCGGTGAAGCAGTTTATATTTTGGGAATAATGATCTATAGGGACAGATCGAGGCAGTTTATAGGTCTAAACCAAAGTGCATATATTGATAAAATCTTGAAAAGGTTCAAGATGGAAAACTCTAAGAAAGGTATGGTACCTATTCAAAGAGGGACAATATTGAGTACATTTCAATGTCCAAGCTCAAAGGATGAGCAAGATAGAATGAAGGACATCCCAAATGCGTCTGCTATAGGATCCATCATGTATGCGATGATATGCACTAGACCAAACGTGTCATGCGCGTTAAGCATGATAAGCAGATATCAGCAGAATCCAGGTAATAACCATTGGATGGCTGTTAAAAGTATATTGAAATACCTTAGGAGGACTAAGGATATGTTTCTAATATACTTATGAAGAGGAACTCATTGTAAAGGGTTACACGGATGCGAGTTTCCAAACTGATCGAGATGATTCTCGATCACAATCGGGTTATTTCTTCATTATGAATGGAGGAGCAGTGTCCTGGGAAGAGTTCAAAACAAGACTTGGTAGCATGTCCACTATAGAATCCGAATACATAGCTGCCTCATTAGCATCTCAGGAAGCTGCATGGATAATGAAATTTATTGCCGATCTAGGGGTGGTCTCTACCATTCAAGATCCCCTAGAAATCTTTTGTGATAACGAGGGTGCGATTGCACAAATCAAGGAACCCCGTGCACATCAAAGGACTAGACACATTGGGCGGAGATTCAACTAAATAAGGGATGAAGTTGAAAAAGGAAAGATATGTATTCGTAAAGTCACAACGATCAAAACATTGTGGATCCACTCACGAAGCTCCTTGAAAGGGCAAAGCATGAAAGTCATACTTGTGCCTTAGGACTTCGATATTCTAGTGTTGGAATTGATCTGTTTAGTATTTAAAAGTTTTGAATAATGTAATATTTGACTCTTTCATATATTTGTGATATTCTGAGTTATGTTCCTTTTAGCATGTATACATCCATGAATATTTATATTATTCTAAATATCCGTAGTCGGTCATGTTTGTGGGAACAAATATGAACATAAGACTATTATGAACATGGATTGGTGGATATTCATAAGGCATGAATATAGAGCAATTGGTTGCTGCCAAGGTTCATAGATATTTGTGGGATACGAATATGGGACTAACCCGCGTCTCAAATTTTACTACATGAAATCCTTTTGATTGATCATAAGTAAATTTGAGTAAAGGCGAATATCATTTGGTATCCTCCGACCTGAGATACATATTGGGTTTTGATATTCACCAAAGTGTTATACCTTGAGCTAGTTCTTCACTGCACTGAAATAATGGGCAGTACATAAGGCTATGTTCAGGTGTGACACGAGGTGATTGTGAGAAACGTATGTAGTCAAGATGGAATTTGTTCCTCTTATTCGTTGAGAGCAAGATGTCTAAGGCCTGATTAAGTTAAATCAACAGAATGATCATTCTGTGTCCTTGGATTTAACATGACATCTGTACAAAAGGATAAATGATTGATTCACCTAAATCATTTCAAGTTGGATACTTGAAGGGGATGATGTTATTGAATAGCTTTTAGTCATGCGTATTAAGGGTAGGAAACCGTTGTTAGGCGGTATTAACTGCTTGCATCAATCTTCTATGAATCTTGTGCAAGTGGGAGATTGTTAGATTCTTTATGCCCAAGACACATAGAACATTGATTTGATCATGCAATTAAATAAATACACCAATTTAGAAAATGGGTTTTCTAAATAAGTTGCATATGAGATGGAACAACTTAGAGAGATATTTTGTTCATGAGGATTATTTGTAATGTTATTTAAGTTGGTTAAATAACACAAAATAATAATAGAGTGTATGAGTTATAAATTAAAAGGTTAATTACATAACTAATTAAATAACTAGTTAACATTAAATGGTAAATAAAATTGGGGGGGGGGGGAAACCCCAATTTGAATACCAAATTCGGCCGCCCCTTTTAGTGGGGGTTGGTTTATTTGTTTGTCTTGGAACAAGACTTCATTAACTAGTAAGACACTCAACCATCTCTCTCTCTCACATGCAAAAGACCAAGAGAACAAAACTCTCTCCACCCTTGAAGATATTCACGGTTGAAAAAGGGTTTTTCAGCAGCTTCTTTGGCCGTTTTGGTGTTCAAATCCTAGCAACAAAGGTGCTTGCTTGATGCTTGTGGGTATGGAAGCTTGAGGAAACTTTTCCTTGGTGTTTTGGTCGTTCAAGAACATCATCACCTTCCTCAAATCTCACGGTTTTGGCAGCTCTCGAAAGGTAGTTTCATCAAAGTTGTTCTTGGTTGTTAATTCTTCTTGATAGCTATTTCATTCACATATATTTGATCCTATGTTCTTGGGTTTGTTGTTGATATATAATATGCCTTAATTTTCAGTTTACAAAACATAATATTAAGGTTTGACTCCGCTGTGTTTTCATGTTTAAATGCTTAAACAACTTTGATAATGTGTCCAACAAACCCAACAAGTTTCGCCCAACTTTCATTGGAATTTCCATGGCTGCAAAATTACCTGCGAAACTATAATTTCGCAGAAAAGCCACAGTTTCACAGTTTGAATATGTAATTTCACTGAATGCACAGACAGTTCGCAGAAGCATAAAAATTACGAACCAGCCCGTTTTTAACCCAAAATCGCAACTTTTTACGTCCAATCTCTTAGTTTATCAACCATGAGGCTATATCTAAGCTTTTTACATGTTTTCATGTTGATACATATGTCCCTAGTTTATGTGCTTAATGTAAAAGTTTGTCATGTCTTACACATATGTAATGAATGAGTTGAATGAAATATAATATGTGGTTGATGCTTATAATGTTTAATATTTCATAGTATTATTGTGTGTTAAAGTATAATGAACTTACTATATAGGTTTGAGGTTGTTGTGCATAGTTCTTAGTCAATAATGATTGAGAAATGTGTTCAAACTTAGTCGTATGAGTCTTCATGCAAATGGACCATATGCATGAATATCTCATGCTAATGAACTAGTCGCACGACTGAACCAGACGACTGGATCAGTCGTACAATGAGACATGAGATTAACTCAGTCGTGCGTATGAATCAGTCGCACGACTGAACCATGCTAATGGTTCAGTCGCACGAATGAAGACTGCAAACCTATAAATACCACTTAGTTCGTGGAAAAACAAAATTTTAGACACATACTCATAACCTAGCTGTCCAGAGCGTCCAGAAAGCCTAGTCCAAGTTCATAGTTCGCATCTGATCGTTCTCTACTCGTTCTTAACGTTTCTTTAATCGTTAGATTGATCGGGATTGGGTTCTCACGGATTGGATCGCCAATCAAATAGGGTTCGGCACTATTTGATCTGGTTTCACGCATTATCAGTTAGTATTCCGTACATACACGGTCCTGACAAGTGGTATCAGAGCTTTGGCTCTTAATTTTGCATGTGATTCGATTAGTCTCGGTGTAAAAATCAAGTTTTTCATTCAAAAGAGTCACCTTTATGAGTAAAACAGTGTTTTTGACGTCTCCAGGTCTAAAAGTTTACGTTTTTCGGCATACGGCAGATTAGGGTTCTTGAAAAATCGTGTTTTTGTGTCAAAGTGTCAAAAACCTTCGATTTTGCAAAAACAGCAGCCTTCAGTTGCACGATTAGCTCAATCGCACGACTGAACTCAATCGCACACCCCATTCGTACGATTGAACTCAGTCGCTCACTCATTCGTACGAGTGAACAACCCCATTCGCTTGTCTCCAATCGCACACTCCATACGTACGACTGAATCCAATCGCACGATTGAATTCATTCGCACACTTCAATCGCATACCTCATCCGCACGACTGAACAATTCCAGTCGTTTGAGTCCATTCGTCCATTTCCATCGCACGACTGAATCCAATCGCACGATTGAATTCATTCGCACCCTTCATTCGCACGATGACCCATACGCATTGTTCATTCGCACGAGTGAAGTTGTCTTGTTCTCAAAGTTCAAAGCTAATACAAATGGAAGATCAGTTTTCAGCGTTTACTGACAGGAAAGACTCACGCATCCAGAACCTTCTGCTTCTGGAGAATGAGGTTGGAAATCACAATAAACCGCCTAAGCTTATAACGTTGGATGACTATCCACAATGGAAACATTGGTTCGAGATCTATCTAAATGGAGTTGATCCTAATATTTGGGAATCCATTGAGACAGGTTATAGCATGCAAGTCGGTGCTGATGGTGTTAAGCTAACTTTGGGAGGTATGACTGATAGCCAAAAAGTTAAGTACAATGCTGAAAAAAAGTTGTATGCCCTCTTGACTCGGACGATACCAAAAGATATATTCGAGAACAAACAGGCAAAGAAGTTATGGGAAGCGCTAGAGAAAAGGTATGATGGGAATGCATCATTGAAAGCTTTGAAGGCAAAGGCTCTGAAGAATGAGTTTGACAACTTCTCTTCGATGGGAAAGAAAGCTTGGATGATGTTATCGACAGGTTCTACCATCTGATGAGTGAACTGCATACTCATGGGGTTACAACGTCTATGGAAGATAAGGTGTCAAGTTTTGCAGATGGTTTGCCAGAGAAATGGGACTCGTTTGTGTCTAATCTGAGACAGAACAATATTCTGTCAAGGTTGGATATAAATGACTTCATATTGAAGTTGAGAGAGGAGGAACTTAGAATGAAGTAAAAGTCACAGAAAGGATCCTACGACCAGAATCCTTCACTTTATAACTCACTCCCAATCCAACCCGTTTAGGAGAACCACTTCAAACTGCCTTTGTGTCTAGTTCAGCAGCTCCTTCCCAATCCACTGCTTCAGGATCAGAAACATCAGGGTAATCTAGCACCCAATATATTGTGCCTGAAGCAAATGTTACTAAGTTGAAGACCGAGAATCTCGGTAATATTATTGTGGAGGTTGCAAAGGAGCACATGGACCTTCTAGCAGCGGTTGTTCAGTCCTATGATGGTCTAGTTGCAGGGAAGATTGGAAATTTCCATCTAGCAGATGAAGATTACGAGCAGGTGGACGAAAATGAACTAGAAAGAATGGATATTATGTGGGCTATGGCAAGTGCTGACAGGAGAGCAAAAACGTTTGTCAAGAAGACGGGGCAGAATCTAGTAGCCACAAAATACACAACCTTTGATTTCGACAAAACCAAAGTTACATGCTTTAATTGTGGTGAAAAGGGGCATTTCAAACGTGAATTTGTAAAGCCCAAGAAAACAGGTAACGGAAATCCGTTCTCAACTTTCAACCGTCAAGACAAAGACATGGTTGGAACTAGTTCTTCAAGTCACGAGACTAAGGCTCTAACTGCTCAAGATGATGAAGGACAAGACTGGTCTTTCCGTTTCGTCTCTCCTGGAGAATAAAACATTGCTTGTGTCGAAGCATTGGATGATGGGTAATGTAGTAAATCACCTGATTGAAGAAGAACTCAGAACGACATGTTCAGAATCTCCAGCATCCGAAGAGTCTAATTCTGGATTGATGGTTGATTCATCTGAATCTTCATTGGTAAGTACAAAAGATCAACTTTTTGAAAAAACATGCTTGTAATGAATGTAACAAATTTAGAGAAAGCTTTGATCTTAAGTTTGCTAGGTTATTAGACCATAATGATAGCTTAGTAAATGATTTACAATAGTGCTCATAAGCTAATCAGATTTTAAAACAAAATGAGTGCAGTTATAGAGAGAAAATAGAACTTTTAAATAAACAACTAAGGGAAACCGATGTTGTTGCTTTTAATCAAGCAAATGATATAAAGTTTTATTTAAATTCCTTAGAAGAAACTAAGAAAAAAAAGCAGTTTTAGAAGTCGAAGTCAACTCATTAAAACAAAAACTGCACAGTTGGACCAGTTCTTCTCATATAGTTCAACACTTAGTGAAAGAACGAAACAATGGGGAAGGGTTGGGTTACAAATTAGTTCCACCACCATATGAGATCCTGTTAAATACAAAATGTAGACCTGTAAATAACAACCCAATTAAGGATCATGTGGTGTCCACTCCTCTGGTTAGTGATCCGGATTCCACGGGTGAACTGGTGAATTCTGTCACTAAACAGAAGGAGGCTACTTTGAAATCTAAAGGTAAGATGCCTATTGTAAATTTGAATGAACAATTTGAAAAGGTTAATGTAAAGAAAGGTTCAAACATGTCTATTTCTGAACCCAAAACGACCAAACCAGTTAACCAACCACGTGCTTCACGTCAAAGTCCAAATAAACAAAAGGCTAAGGATGTTAAAAATGTTTGTAAGGATTCCTTTAAGTCTAATGCAAACCAAAACATCCAATGTCTCTCTGCAAGCAATGCACTAAAGAACTGAAGTAGAATTGCTTCGGAAGTTTTACACCATACACTAGAAATATTCTAAGTGTAAAATCTTCCGAAGCCAAGACCAATATCTTCCGAAGCCAAATATGAAGGCTTCCGAAGCCTCAGAGACAAAGTCTTCCGAAGCTTCATCCTATGAAGACAGATTTCTTCCGAAGATTTTTAGTAACATGCTTTATCTGATGTACTGTTCCATAAAGCTGGACTCTTTCCGCTGCATCTCTGTAAAGTCACCAACTTACATGAGTTGGTGAAAAGGTCTATGCTTTTGGTAACTGTACATTGAGATCTTGAGTTTGTAACCTTCTACTTTATGTACTTTATCCTTTTTGTAATAAATAAGGATGTGAGCTATGGCATGTCATAGTCACAAGGTCAAAAGGCAGATATGCCTTTTGATTCTACAATTGATTTTGTTTGTGTCTAGTCAATTGTATCCAGCTGGCTTTCAAAGTATAGCCGGCTGTAGGTTGTAGTATAAGTATTCCTTGTTCTAGTTTCTTTATGCTTTGTAACACTTGTAATAGAACTTGAGAAAGCAATATACTGCATCCTTGAAACCCAAATCTCTTGTTCTGTCTCTTTATTACTTGTGTTCTTTGTATCATTATCTTGGTTAATCCAGTTTACTGTTTGATCAAGTTTGGTTAATCTCCTCTTTGTGTTGTTGTGTTGTAATTGTTAAGCCCTTAACTGGTCCTGCAATTGGTATCAGAGCTTTTCAGGCTCTTGATATAAGATCTCACCATCTTAAGATCCCTCACACACACAAATACTAAACTTTCAAATGGCATCCATTTCAAAGACTGATATGGAAACTGGAACCATGAACAAGTCCCCACTGATCACTCTTGATGACTTTGATACCTGGTGTATGAGAATGGAAGGTTTCATCAGGTCTCTAGACTCAAGAATATGGGAATCTGTTGAAAATGGACCTTTCATACCCAGCAATCCTTCTGCTATTGGTGCTGGTATGATCCCCAAAGATGTGGCTAACTACTCTGATGAAGATAGGAAGAGAGTAGAGATTGATAGAAAAGCCATGACTGCTCTTCAAACTGCCCTTCCAAACTCTATGTACAGAGGTTTCAAGAAGTGCAAAACAGCTAAACAGTTGTGGGATGCACTAAAATTGATGTAAGAAGGCTCATCTGAAGCCAAGGAGAACAAGAAGGATCTCCTGAAGCAGCAGTTTGAAAACTTCACCTTCAAAATAGGTGAAACCATGACTCAGCAATACTTTAGGTATGTTGAGATAGTGGATACCCTTATGGATGGAGGAGTTCCTCTTGAAAACAGAGACATTGTAAGGAAGTTTATGTCCTCACTTCCTAGGCAATGGACACACTACTGTGTGGTGATCAAGAGGACTGAAAATCTCAAAACTCTTACTCTGACAGAGTTATATGGGATTCTCAGTGGCTACCAGATGGAAATGAACATGCAAGGTTCATCTGGCAACTCCAACAATTAATTGGGTTCAGCCCTGCATGTGGTTGAAAGGGATAGCATAGAACCCCAACATCATCTCATATGCTACCCTGACAACTCACCAAAGGGTCCTTTCATCACCTTCCCAGAGACACCCAGGGAGAACTACACTCAAGGAAGCCCATTCCAAGAGACAAGCTCTTCTCAAGCTTTTGTGTCTTTTGATGAAAGTTGTGGCAACTCTCTTTTCACTCTTGAAGACCTGGATTGTATCCATCCAGATGACCTGGAATATATGGAAATAGTTCAGCAGATGGCTCTTCTCACTGATAGAGCCAAGAAGTTCTACAAGAGAACTGGAAGGAGGTTTCCAAGCAATGCAACCAGTGGAAAGTTTGGCTTGGATAAAAGCAAAGTCAAGTGTTACAACTGTAACTTGATGGGCCACTTTGCTAGAGAGTGTAAGGTACCTAAAACAAATGGTGGTCAAGCACAAACCAGACCAAACTACAGTGACAAAGCCCCTCAGAATGAGAAGCCAAAGCAACAAGCTGTTGTTGCTGTTGAAGAAGGAGGCTTTGACTGGAGCTTTCAGGTGGAAGATGCTTCTCCAAACCAAGTACTAATGGCAGATCATGATGAAGCCAACGTATTGGAACATCTCTGTACTCCTGAATGCATTGCTAAAGTTAACAGATATAGGTCCTATAACTTGGAAATGAGATCTGATCTTGAGTCCTTAAACATTTTAAAATATGATTTTAGAAAGTCTGAAAATGATTATAAACTAAAGATAGAGGACTTAGAGAAAACCATTTCAGTTCTAAAACATGAACATACAGATTTTAGGACACAAATCCAAGATCTCATAACCAAGCTGACTGAATGCCAGGCTGAGCTTGTGATCAGCAAAGCCAGGGCAGAAAAGAGTGTTCTTGAAGAAGAGACCTTCAAGAACATGATATCCTCATCCCTGCACAACAAGGTGTGTTATCAAAATAGACAGGGACTGGGATCAAATGAGATAGCTCCTCCACACACAATCTTGTCTGTAAGATCTCCTAGGTGTGGAACTTGTGAAGATGAGCTTCCTCTCATAGATCCTATAAGTGAAGAGAATGAAGAAGGGATAGTGAAGAATTCCTCTGAGAAGAGTGAAAAGGAGGATTCTACTAAGGGCCACTATCCTTCTGAGTAGAAGAAGACTACTGTAATGACCAAGTCAAAGAGAAAGAACTTGATCAGGAAGAGCAAAAGAAAAGCAAAGAAGGCTCAAGAGATCAAGGCTACTTTTGACTCTAAGCAAAAACAAGTTTTTATCTCTGCAGGGTTTGAAGTAGTAAAGACTGAAGACATCAACCAAAACTCTTCAGCTAAGAATTCTGGTTCTTGTTCAAATCATCTCAGTACCAAGAAGACTGATCTGCTGTGTACCACTGCTGCACAACCTGGATCATCAAACTCCAAGAACAGTTCACAGCCAAAAGAACTGTCTCAGCATCTACAAAGATGAAGGTGGAGAAGGGATGTGACCAAAGACAGTCTTGTTCTCATAAGGAGACTCTTGTGAAGAAGAAAATGTTGTGTGTCATGTGTGAAAGTACCTCTCACATTGCTAAGGATTGTCCATACAATCCTAAAAGTATTGTCCATATGACCAAAACAAAGACTTCAAAGAGTTTCAAGAAAATTCAAGCTTTGGAAGGAAAATCTGTTTCCTTCGGAAGCTCCAAATCAAAGAAGAAGGTAAATGGAAAATTACCTTCGGAAGAAAAGTTGGTCTCGGAAGAAAGGAATTCTTTCGAAGCACTGAAGTCTGCTGCAGTGACTGTAGAATCTTCTGAAGGTTCAGTCATCAAAACTTCCGAAGTCCCAAAAGCTTCGAAGGTTTTGAAGGTCAAGTCCAAGACTCCAAAGGTGGTGTGGAAGTCTAAGAAAGACCAAGTGACTGAAGTTTCTCCATCAACAACAGCTCTAGATCCCTCTAGCACAACCATAGGATCTATTACTGTTGCATTACCTTCTATTATAATTAGTGAGCCCAAGACAAGTAAGGCTTGGGTTTCCAAATGTAACTAATCATTTTCTTTGTGCAGGAACAGCTCAAGACACACAAGATCATTGATAGTGGTTGTTCCAGGCAAATGACAGGCAATAGGTCACTACTCCATAACTTTGAGAGAATTGATGGAGGACCAGTTGCTTTTGGAGGAGATGAAGGTGGTTACATTTCTGGAAGGGGCAAGGTCACAAATGGTAAGCTCAGCATTGAAAAGGAAAACTTTGTCAAGGAGCTTGGGTACAATCTTCTGAGTGTATCCCAATTTTGTGATAAGAGTCATAACATGCTCTTTACTGAGCATGAGTGCATTGTTCTCAAGCCTGGAGTGGTCATTCCTCATGAGCACATTCTGCTTAGAGCCCCCAGGAAAGGGAACATGTACACGATGGATTTGCAAGAAACATCTCCCTCTGGAGAAGTTTCATGCTTTCTATCTAAAGCAAATAGTGATGAGTTTTCCTATTGCATAAAAGAATGTGCCATGTAAACTTTAAGAACATGAATAAACTAATTAAACATGATTTGGTAACTGGAATGCCAAAGAAAGAGTTTACAAGTGATGATCATTGTGTTGCATGCTTGAAATGGAAGCAACATAAGGTATCTCACAAGCCTAAGGAAAAGAACTCCATCACTACTCCTCTACACTTATTACATATGGATCTCTTTGGCCCCACCAGTGTAATGTGTCTAGGAAGGACCTCTTATTGTTTGGTGATCACAGATGATTTTACAAGATTCACTTGGGTTTTCTTTCTTAGAACTAAGGATGAAACCCCTAAGATTCTGAAGAATTTCATCTTAAAAATTGAGAATCAAAGTGATCACAAGGTCAAAACCATAAGATGTGATCAAGGGACTGAATTCAATAATAAAATCCTTGATACATTTTGTGATGGAAAAGGTATTACAAGACAATATAGTGCTCCCAGGACTCCTCAGCAAAACGGTGTTGCTGAAAGGAGAAACAGGACACTAATTGAAGCTGCAAGAAGTATGTTGTCTGACTCTAAACTGCCCATCACCTTCTGGGCAGAGGCAGTAAACACTGCTTGCTATGTGCAAAACAGAGTTTTTGTAGTTAAGACACATGGTAAGACTCCTTATGAACTTTGGCACAAGAGAAAACCTTTCATTGGTTTTCTCAGGTCATTTGGATGTCCCTACACCATCTTGAATACCAAGGATCAAATTGCCAAGTTTGCTGAGAAATTAGATGATGGACACTTCATTGGATACTCTTCCCAAGCTAAGGCTTATAGAGTATACAATCTAAGAACTAGAATTGTTGAGGAGTCAGCCAATGTGACTTTCAATGAACACACACCCTGTGTGGCTGGTTCTGGTCCTGATTGGCTATTTGATCTTGATTTAGTTACCAACTGTTTTAACAAATCTTGTGAGAATGTTTCAGGATCTGCAGAAAATTTTAATACAGGTGATCCTGATCCAAGATTTGAGCTAGGAAGACCTTCAACTCATACATCTTCAGCTCCAGTTGGAACTTCTTCAGCAAATGAGGTTTCTATCAGCACTACAATGACAAATTCAGCTGATACATCTGGGGTGCCTTCAAATTCCAGCTCAGAGGCTCCACATCCAGATAAAGATACCTCAATTGTGGAAGACAACAATGGTGATGGTGAAAGTGATCAGGAATTCCTTGATGCTAATAACCACACCATAGATGACAACATCAATGATGTCACACACTCATTGGATCAAGTAAATCTTGATAAGTGTGGTGATGTGGAGGGTGAATCATCTATGCCAGATCTAAATTTCTCAAATTTGGATCTTTCTCAGCAACTTGTTGTGATCCCTCAGCTAAGGATCCACAAGTCTCACCCCACCACAAACATCATTGGAGATGTTGTCACATGGGTAAGAACAAGAGGACAAACCCATGAAGCAAATGTTTGTCTTCACTCTTGTTTCTTATCTCAGATAGAGCCAAAGAAAGTTGATGAAGCTCTAAAGGATGGAAGTTGGGTTGAAGCTATGCAACAAGAGTTGCTTCAATTCAAAAGGAAAAAAGTTTGGAACCTTTGTCCTCTACCTCATGGGAAGACTACCATTGGAACCAAATGGGTGTTTAGGAATAAGAAGGATGATAGAGGCATTATCATCAAGAACAAGGCAAGACTAGTTGTTCAAGGATACACACAAGAAGAAGGGATTGACTACACTGATGTCTTTGCTCCTGTAGCAAGATTAGAAGTTGTTAGGATATTCCTGGCATTTGCGGCATCCAAGAACTTCAAGGTCTTTAAACTTGATGTAAAGTGTGCTTTTCTGTATGGAGTGATTGATGAAGAGTTGTATGTCAAACAGCCACCTGGTTTTGTAGACCCTAATCATCCTGATTATGTCTGCAAGCTTGACAAAGCTCTCTATGGGCTGCATCAGGCACCCAGAAAGTGGTATGAGACATTGTCTGAGTATCTTTGTAAACATGGATACATGAGAGGTACTATAGATGGAACTCTCTTCATCGAAGGACAGGGAAATGACTTATTGCTAGTTCAAGTATATGTAGATGACATCATCTTTTGTTCAACTAATCCAAAGCTCTGCAAAGACTTTGAGAAGCTGATGAAAGACAGATTTGAAATGAGTGCAATGGGAGAACTCAATTTCTTTCTGGGAATTCAAGTGAAGCAAGTTGAAGATGGCATCTTCATAAGTCAGTCAAAGTATGTTCAGGACATACTCAAGAGGTTCAACATGACTGATTGTAAGATTGCTAAGACACCCATAGCCAGAAACCACTCCCTTGGACCTGATCTTGAGGGGGAGTGTGTAGATGAACATTTATACAGGGCTATGATTGGGTCTCTTATGTATCTTACAGCTAGCAGGCCTGATATCATGTTTGCTACATGTATTTGTGCAAGATATCAAGCCAACTTTAAGATGTCTCACCTCATCACTGTGAAAAGGATTTTAAGATACCTCAAAGGTGCTTCAACACTTGGTTTATGGTATCTAAAGAATCCTGAGTTCAATCTGTATGCTTATACAGATAGTGATTATGGTGGTTGCAACATGACTGCAAAGTCTACATCTGGGGGATGTCAATTCCTTGGTGGAAGGGTTGTCTCATGGCAATGCAAGAAACAATCCTGTGTGTCTGCATCAACTGCTGAGGCTGAATACATTGTTACTGCAAGCTGCTGTGCTCAAGTGCTTTTGATTCAAAATCAGATGTTAGACTATGGATTTAACTTCAAGGAGACTCCTATCCACGGAGACTCCTATCCACATAGACAACAATAGTGCTATCTCTATCACTGAGAACCCTGTGCAGCACTCAAGGACCAAACACATCAATATCAGGTATCATTTAATAAGAGATAACTATGAAAAGGGATTAATTAAACTAGTCAAAGTTCATACAGATGAACAATATGCTGATCTGTTTACAAAAGCTTTTGATGAACAGAGATTTAAATATCTAATATCAGCTATTGGGATGATTAACTTTGAGTAGATCTTTTCTTAAAACTAATTCTAATTATTTCTTAAAATATGTGTACCCTAAGTTGTCTAGTTCATCACTTTCATAAGCTCATGTTTTCTTTGGATATCAAATCCTTTTTAAAGACTTTCCTTAGATTCTTGAAAATTTTCTGATCCTTCGGAAGATATATTTTTATCTTCGGAAGAAAATCATGTCTTCAAAATAAATAACATGTCTAAGAAATTTTACCTTCGGAAGAAGTCTAAATCTATCTTCCGAAGCTTAAATCCTTGTCTCAGACACTTAATTGTTTTTAAGGACTTTTTGCTTCCGAAGCAAAATTAACTCTCGGAAGCTTTGTTGTTTTATATACAAAGCATTCAAGTGTTTATTTCTCTTCCGAAGCAAAATTTTCAAGACTCTCAGGAAAATCTTCCGAAGTCATTTTAGCTTCTGAAGCTTTTTTATTAAAACTTCCGAAGATAATTTACCTTCGGAAGCTTTTCGAATTCCAAGAAAACTACTTTTTGAGCAAAAGTAAACTACCTTTTTCAGAGGCGGGACCGACTTTCGGATTTCAAAGTTTATCCTCTTTCATTAACTTTGGTTCAAATCCCTTTTCACATAAATACCCAATGGTTCCCCCTCTTCCTCACTATCTTCTTCAATTCTACTATTCCTCAAACCTAATTCCCAAAACCGCCTTTGCTTTTTACCTTTCTTCAACCTTAAGCTTCTCAAATGGCCAACCTTAACCGCAAAAACAACCCAGATTTCTCCATGCAACTTCACAGGCAACATAATCAAGTTGCTCTGTTGAGCTCTATGAAAGATGAAAGTTTCTCAAAGATTTGCCAATTCTTAACTGTATCAAATTACTTCACCTCCCTAACCATTGATCCTACTCTGTATGAGGATCATCTGGTTGAATTTTGGAAGACCTACCAAGAGGTCATCATGGATGGGGAGAAGGCACTGTCTGCCACAGTGCAGGGAGGACAATCTTCATCACTTCGGCCATCATCAACACTCATTTGCAGCTGGATGATGAAGAAGGTGAGTTGTCCTTCCCAAAGGAAGCTGTCAATCATTCCTTTGAGCAGATGGGCTATAAGGGAGATTTCTCTGTAAAGACCTTCAGGAAAGGGAAGGTCTCATCCCAGTGGAAATACCTACTCCATGTGGTTATCCACAGCTTGTCAAACAAGCATGGAGGGTGGGACCAGATTCCTGAGGATCTCTCCTTCATAGTGCATGGAATGATTCAAGGGGTCAAGTTCAGGTACTCTCAATTTGTTTATACCAATTTACTTGCAAACTTGGACTACTTAGAGTATTACATGTTTCCTAGATATGTTCAACACATTCTCAACTGTGAACTGGGCTCACAGTTGAGGGAAACAGATAATATTCTTAAATTGGGACAGATGAAGCCCGGCATCTTTAAAATCATGAAGAAGCCAACTGTAGGCTTCTCAGAGGTAGAAATAGCCCTTGTCCCCAAAATGTTAGAGCTCATTGCTCAAGGTGACAACCTAGCAACACAAGCTAGTGTTGAACCCACACCTTCTACCTCTCTACCTCTAAAAAGGCCTCAAGTAACCCTCACCTACCAAAGAAAATCCAAATGAACCCCTGCTCAAGCTATTGAGTATGTGCAGGTCCCCATATACTCACCTTTACAGGAGGAAGTGGACACTAGAGCTCCCACTTCCCCTGAGGAGCAAACCACTCACATCTCTTCAACTATCAGGGCTGAGGTTCCTCATGCTCACCGTGATGAGCTCACAAGCCCAACAGCCTTAAGCCTTCACTCTGAGTCTCAATACTCAAGTGAACAACCTTTAGGGGACAGTTACCATCCCCAGCCTTTAGATCTAAATCAACCCATTCCCAACCTATCCTTCTATACTGATGAAGACTTAGGATTCAGTGAGTACCATGAGTCTCTCTTCTCTTCCCCTACTCAAAGAGAGATGAGTACTCCTGAGTCTCCTCAGTCTAGCCCACATCAGTCACCTATAATGAGGTGGACACTTCTGAACCTTTTCAGGATGTCTATATGGAAGAGGCTCTCACTTCTGCAAGTGATTATATCATTAAGACCTCAACCATGGCAACTCAGCCCACTGACATCTCAATTGAGATTGCTAGTGGGCAGAGGAAAACCAGCAGCCAAGAACCTCAAGCTGGTGGTGAGAGAGAGGACTTTGGTCCAATCATCTCATCCCCCAATGATTCTTCTGATGAAGAAGAGGGGAATCTGAGACTAATGGTGCACAAATTGTCTAAAACTTGCATTTACCTAATCTCAAAGGGTCAATGATCAGCAACTTCAGATTTCATATCTTAAGGAAAAACTAGCTGGGAGACCTTTAAGAAGAGCTCAACCAGGAACACAAGAACCTGTGGATGTGATTGATTTATCCTCCAGCTCACCTATGCAAATGGGTGATGCTGCCAAAAAGGGGGAGAAAGTTATTGCAGCCACAGAACCTGAGTGTTCTTCACAGAGAATGGACATAGAGGACTCACCATCCTCACTTGAAATTATGCATTCTCAACAACTTCCTCAAGTTCACATTAATGTGGACTCTATAGACTCTATCATCAGGAGTCTCTTTGAGGAAGGTATAGGGCTGTGTCATCTCCACCACAAGGAACTTCAAACTACATCATATGGTGGATGTATGATGCTGATAGAAGAGCCCTTATTCTTCACAGAGTTCAAGGGCAACAAGAAGTATTTGACTTTCAAAATTTGAACTTCTATGAAGGTCTGGATCTAGTTAATATGCCACTTGTCAACCCAAGCAACTCAAGACAAGCTGACAGATTGGCTCAAAGAATCCAAGACACGATCACTGCAGAGTTTAGCTTAAGAAGGAGACTTAGGCAATCAGGCAATGCCATCGGTCAACTGGATGTTGAGGTGGACCCAGTGGCAGAACCTGAGACCCAGTGGCAGAACCTGAGACCCCTGTCTCATCATCATCAACTGCTGCAGAGATTCACATTCCTTCTGAGACACCTGCTGGTGAAGGTGTTTCTCAGCCTCTCTCTGGCCAGAGCATGGATGCTACACCAAGCAATGAAGGCCAAACCTCTATCCACTCTGAGTCACAAAGGCCTGTGGGTGACAAAGGGAAAAGGATTTTGACTCCTGAGGAAATTGAGGAGGAAGAGAGAGAGAGAGAGAAGAGGAAGCTAAGAGGAGAGTTCCTCTAGGTCTTCAGGTTTTATGCAAGCTGCAATCAGGGCTGCCCCCAGACCAAATACTCAAGATGATGAGTTAAGGGCAGTCAGGATTACTTACCTGCAGACTAGGAACTATGACATTGATGAAATCATTTCTCTCCCCTTAGAACAACTAAATGAACTGGCTGACATGGAAGTGTCAAGAGAGATGAAAGAAAAAGAGGATGCAAGGTTACTTCTCCAATTCAAAGAGGAGAAGAGACAGAAAAGACTCTACAAGCATGCTCCTACTCTCTCCTCAGTTCAAGAAAGCCCTGTACAAGAAGATGTGGTTCAACAAGAATCTCAGGTAGACAAAGAAGAAGATAGGATCAAAATGATCAACTACCTGAGTGCCACTGGCTTCTATCAGGCAGATGCACTTCTTCCCTTGTCCTATGACTTTGTTGAGTTTGAGTACTTAAAACAATGTGAGCTTGAGTTAGTCAAGGAGAGAAAGACAACTAAGAAGAAGCTAAGGGAAGAAGCTGCAAAGTCAAGAGCCATCATCCAAAATAGTATGAAAAAGTCTGCTGATAGACAAAGGATGATGAGCTTTTTGAAGCTATATGGATTCTCCACAAGGAGACTTGGCCCTATGTCTCTATCCACAATGGATGAGCATATAACGGTAATCAAGCAGAAGATTAAGAGTGGTGAACTGATTGACTTACACTCTCTTCCAAGTCAAGTCCCACCTGAAGTGGAGGTTAAGGTTGAACAACCTGAGACAACACAACCCGGACCTCCTGCTGAGCCTCGGCAAGCTTCATCTTCTGATCCACAGCAGGGTCAAACTCCCTCTCCTTCTGAACCTGTAAGGGAGGAACACCCAACTGAGAAAGACAAGGATGATCAACAAGGTGTTGCAGACCAGTCTTCTCAATTAAAGTCATCTAAGAGGAAGAAAATGATGGATTCTAAACCAAAGTCTAAGAAGAAGAAGCCTAAATCATCTACCTCTACACCTCAGGCTGAGTCAGATCAACCTGAGGAAGTGCATGAAGAGGCAGCCCAATCAACTCCAATGCAAGTGGCTCCTCTTGCAGCTGAGACACCCATCTTATTCTGGACCTTCTATACCAATCCAGAAAGATGGCATGTAATCAGAGATCAAGGTGTTGAGAATGTCTATACATGGCAAGACATAATCAACTTACGTCTGCATGATCTCTTTGAGATGAGAAGATACTATGAAAGTCTGAATGATCCTGACCATCTAATGAAGAAGGGTATGGTCATGATTGTGCTGAAGACTACTAACATCTGAAGATCTTCTAAATGTTTTGGTAGCATCAGCCTAGGGGGAGTTTGTAAGGATTCCTTTAAGTCTGATGCAAACCAAAACATCCAATGTCTCTCTGCAAGCAATGCACTAAAGAACTGAAGTAGAATTGCTTCGGAAGTTTTACACCATGCACTAGAAATATTCTAAGTGTAAAATCTTCCGAAGCCAAGACCAATATCTTCCGAAGCCAAATATGAAGTCTTCCGAAGCCTTAGAGACAAAGTCTTCCGAAGCTTCATCCTATGAAGACAGATTTCTTCCGAAGACTTTTAGTAACATTCTTTATCTGATGTACTGTTCCATAAAGCTGGACACCTTTCCGCTGCATCTCTGTAAAGTCACCAACTTACATGAGTTGGTGAAAAGGTCCATGCTTTTGGTAACTGTACATTGAGGTCTTGAGTCTGTAACCTTCTACTTTATGTACTTTATCCTTTTTGTAATAGATAAGGATGTGAGCTATGGCATGTCATAGTCACAAGGTCAAAAGGCAGATATGCCTTTTGATTCTACAATTGATTTTGTTTGTGTCTAGTCAATTGTATCCAGCTGGATTTCAAAGTATAGCCGGCTGTAGGTTGTAGTATAAGTATTCCTTATTCTAGTATCTTTCTTTATGCTTTGTAACACTTGTAATAGAACTTGAGAAAACAATATACTGCATCCTTGAAACCCAAATCTCTTGTTCTGTCTCTTTATTACTTGTGTTCTTTGTATCATTATCTTGGTTAATCCAGTTTACTGTTTGATCAAGTTTGGTTAATCTCCTCTTTGTGTTGTTGTGTTGTAATTGTTAAGCCCTTAACCGGTCCTGCAATGTTCAAACAATGATTTTTGTTAAAGAAACAAAAACATCTAAACAAGAAGTGTCCAAACAGACTCAAGTCACACCTGTTTCACACTCAACTCCACAAAAACAGTTTCCTCAACATGTAGAAGGGAGATCTTGCTACAGTTGTGGAAAGAGAGGACATATCGCTTCTAACTGTCCTTATTATCAGACTCCTAGATAGAAAATTGAACTTTATGATACAAAGCCAAGTTCTTCGAAAAGGAGTTCTATTACTCCACCAAAGAGAATTAGTGAACCTAAAGTTCAAACTGTAAGCCAGTCGTCTGTTTATCACAAACAGGCCTTACATAAAACTGACTTATGGAAAGAAAACTCAAGTCCATTATCTGATAATGAGAACAATAAGAAGAATGATATGCCCTCACCCTCAAATGGACAGTGGGTTGAGTTTATGATGTGTGACTCCTCCGGGTCACCCAAGCCAGTTAAGGCTTGGGTCCCAAACCTAAACTGATCATTTCCTTTTAATGTGCAGGGTGTCTGTTACAGTGCTATCACAAATACCTGGATTGTTGATAGTGGGGCGTCTAGGCACATGACTGGGAACCTGTCTCTCTTTTTCAATGTCAAACAAATTAAAGGGGGACATGTATCATTTGCTGGTAATAAAGGAGGATACATCACCGCTCAAGGCAAAGTGGGAAACCAGAAAGTCAAGTTTGATAAGGTCAACTACGTTCAACAACTATAGAATAACTTGCTTTCAGTCTCCTAAATTTGTGACAAAGGATTCGGAGTTATTTTTGACAATAAGAGTGCTACGTATTGAAGAAGGATTACATTATCCCGGAGGACAAAATCTTAGTGTCAGCTTCAAGATATAATGACTTGTATGTCTTGGATCTATCAAAAGCCTCCACAACCGATGATAAAGTTCAATGCTTCTTGTCAAAGGCAACAGAGAAGGACTCAATCTCCTGGCATAGGAGAATGGGACACATTAATCCACGGAAGATGAATCATCTGATCCAGAATGATTTAGTGAATGGAGTAAATGTCAAGAATTTTCAACTTCCGGATTTTTGAGTAGCGTGTAACAAAGGTAGTAGACCAAGAAGTCTCACAAGGCAAAGAAAGTTAATTCCATTGACCTGCCTCTCAAACTTCTACACATAGATCTGTTTGGTCCTGTCAGCACAAAAAGCATCGCTGGTGATTTGTACTGTTATGTAGTCACTGATGATTACTCAAGATTCTCTTAGGTGATGTTTCTGAAATCAAAATCAGAGACATTTGAATCCTTCAAACAGTTGGTAACTACATTGGAATCACTCTACAAGCTGAAAGTGAGACAGATTCGATCAGACAACTGCACAGAGTTCAAGAACCAGTGGATGGAGGCGTTCTGCAAAGAGAAAGGAATCGTACACCAGTTCACATCTGCCTACACTCCACAAATGAACGAAGTCGCTGAACAAAAGAACAGGAGCTTGATAGAGACAGTAAGAACGATGCTAGCCGTCTCGAAACTGCCTATCCAGTTTTGGAACGAGGCAGTTGCCAATGCATGTTACACCCTCAATCGAGTCTTAGTGGTAAAACAACAGGGGAAAATGTGTTATGAGCTGCTCCAGCGACGTAAACCCAACTTGGAGTATCTAGAACCGTTTGGCGCACCGTGCATGCTGCTGAAGAAAACTCAGACTGAGAAGTTTAGTGAGAAGGTAGAAGAAGGGATCTTTCTAGGATACAATATACCAGACAATAGAGTTTATAGCAACTCAACGTGTCAGGTAGAAGTGTGGTGCAACGTTGATGTTCAGAGATACACCACCCCCGCTGCTGGAAAGGAACCCTTGTTCTTCTTTGACTATGATGGATTCTTTAAGTCCTTCAACATCCCTCCCTCCCTTCCTGATGATGAGTTATCGACCAGCATGATATACAATGTCTTAAACACACCATCCCTAGACTCGACAACATCAGTTCTACAAGGTGAGTCTTCTAGTCCTTTAGGGGGAGCACTTGATGTAAGCGACTCCTCCTCTAACGATGAAGTAGTGGAGACTGAACAGGTGGACCAGGAGAAACAGGTTCCTGCTACAACAAGTACACAAGCATCAATCCATAATGCCTCTGACACCTTGGAACCTCATACTCCAACAGTTTCAGATACTGAAGCGTGGTTCACAATATGGATAATGAGGTAGCTGTTCCCACCACTCCTGGATCTCGGATAAATGTTTATCATCCTTTTAACAATGTCATTGGAGATGTTCGATCAGGAGTACAGACCAGAAATCAGCTATACTCAACTGATTATGTCTCGATAATGGAAAAGGGATATCTTCACCATAGCGCATATCGATGTTTTGTGTCTCAATTTGAGCCAAAATATGTTAGTGAAGCGTTAAACAATGAGGCATGGGTAAGTGCGATGCAAGAAGAACTCCTACAGTTCAAGAAGTTAGGAGTATGGACCCTTGTGGACAGACCAAAAGGTGCTAAGGTGATTGGCACAAAATGGGTCTTGAAGTGCAAGAAAGATGACTAAGGGGTTATAATCAGAAACAAGGCTCGACTTGTGGTTTAAGGTTTTAGACAAGTCGAAGGCATTGATTACAATGAAGTGTTGCACCTGTGGCTAGAATGGAAGCAATCCGTATCTTCTGAGCCTATGCATCTTACATGAAGATCAAAGTTTATAAACTAGATGTAAAGAGTGTGTTCCTTCATGGGGAAATTCGTGAGATAGTATACGTTAGTCAACCCGAAGGATTTGAGGATCCTTATCATCGGGACAGAGTTTACAAGCTGGAGAAGGCTCTCTACGGGCTCCATCAAGCCCCTAGAGCCTGGTATGAGAAGCTCTCAACTCATCTTGTGAAACACGGTTTTCGCAGAGGAGTGATTGATTGTACGTTATTCATCAAAGAAAAGGATGACAACTTACTGCTAGTACAGATTTATGTTGATGACATAATCTTCGGTTCCAAAAACGAAGAGTTATGTAAAGAATTTGAATCAGTCATGAAAGCAGAATTCGAGATGAGTGCAATGGGGGAGATGAAGTTCTTTCTAGGACTACAGGTGGATCAGACACCAAAAGGAATCTTCCTGCATCGGACTAAATATCTAGGGGACATCCTCAGTCGGTTTGACATGGAGAATGCTTCGGTTGCTGGAACTCCACTTGCCACGAATCATGATGTGGCACCCGACGAAAATGGTGGTCTGGTTGATACTACAATGTATAGAGGAATGATCGGATCTCTTATGTATCTCACAACGTCTCGTCCTGATATCATGTACGCGACTTGTCTCTATTCCAGATATCAGGCGAAACCGAAAGTCAACCATCTCATTGGTGTGAAACGGATTTTTTTCTATCTGAAGGGTACTCCAACACTCGGGTTGTGGTATCCACATGACGATGATTTTGAGCTTACAGCGTATAGTGACTCGGATTATGGTGGTTGCAAGATGAATTACAAATCAACTTATGCAGGATGTCAATTCTTTAGGAGAAGGTTAGTCACCTGGCAGTGTAAGAAGCAGACATCGGTTGCTCTGTCAACTTGTGAAGCTGAATACGTTGCTGCTGCAAGTTGCTGTTCGCAGATCATTTGGATTCAATAGCAAATGCGCGACTACGGTTTGCAATTCTCTGACACTTCTATTTTTGTTGATAACTCTACTGCTATTGCTGTCACCAAAAATCCAATTCAACATCCTAAAACTAAACACATCGGAATTAAGTATCACTTTATACGTGACTGTTTTGAAAAGCAATTAATCGATGTGGTTAAAATAAATACAGATTTTCAACGCGCCGACCTCTACACAAAAGCATTTGATAAATCGAGGTTTTTATATTTATTAGAGGTTAATGGCGTGAAAAAGAAAAGTGATGTGATTTTAGAGGAAGACAGTGCCTAGCCCGACATTTTTATTTTTTATTTTTTATTTTCTTTTCCTGTTTATTAAAATTCCAAAAACACAAAAAAATATTTTCGGTTTTAGAATTTTAGGGGAAGAATAGGTTAGATTAGTATTAAATCAGTTGTGTTATTTAATTACTTAAAAAAACGAGGGAGGAGGGAAGCTTAGCTAAAAGAAATGAAATCAAATCTGTGATTCTGATTCAACGCTAAATGGAAAATGATAGTACACATGGAACAGATTGTTTAGGACTTTAAAAGTTTTAGATGATTAAGATGCAAAGTTCAAACTATAAGTCTGAGAAGTCTAAGTGAAATAAAAGGAAAAATGATAGTAAAACTAGTATGCTACTAAGGTAACATAGAGAAAGTAGACCTAGAGGTTGCAAGTTCATTATATGATGTGTCGGTAGATTCAAAAATAGATGAGTGGACCTCATTGGTGGTTTAAAATTCAAACTAAGTTGTTCAACTTGCTGTGGGTTCCCATCTTATCCCTGGTTAAAACAATCAACGTAGTTCTAATAAGGGGTGTCAGGATCAGTGATCACAAGTTTGATAGTTTTGAGTGTAACGCAGCGGAATAAGATCAAGAATTAGACAAATTGTAGCAAGAATTTGATATTCGTATGCATTAAAAACAAATACGAGAGAATATATTTCTGTGACAAGGAACGTTTCAATTATAACAAATATTTCTGCTCAATCATTCACTTATTACAATAAGGTTGACACTCCTCATATAGAGTGCAATCACTGCTGTTATCACGGGATAGTGACAACTGGCAGATCTATTACAAAAATAACTAACACTTAACAAACTACTGAAATGTTCACAACTATTGAGAACATATCAGAGTGCCAAGTACAAAATATAAAACTACTGAAACTAAACTACTGAAACTACAATGACTGAAGAACAAGCTCTTCAGTCGTTTTACAAAACTACTGAAAACATAAAACTACTGAAAGTAAACCGTCACAACTACTGAAGAAGTCCTCTTCAGGTGTTATGACAACGTCTGATACTTGGTCTTCAGCACTTGTGTCTTCAGACTTTGTCTTCAGCACTTGTGTCTTCAGACTTTGTCTTCAGCACTTGTGTCTTCAGACTTTGTCTTCAGCACTTGTGTCTTCAGACTTTGTCTTCAGCACTTGTGTCTTCAGACTTTGTCTTCAGCACTTGTCTTCAGACTTTGTAATCAGTTGTTGTCTTCAGCTGTTGTGGACTTCAGCGGTTGTTGTGACGTCTGTGGGACTTAAAGGTTTTTCTGATCCGGCTCATTGGTTCTTTTGGTCCAACAAACTCCCCCTGAACCAATGCAGCCAAAACCTTTAACTTTATTGAGGTCCCACTTATTGTTGGCAGAATGGTTGGTCTTTTTCCTTCTTGATCAGTTGAGAAGATGACCCATTATAAGCACTGGCCTGGGAATGAGTCTCTGATGATTTGGTTGGCAATGTATGGATGGGAGCTCTGTATTGGGGAATTGGACACTGAGCTGTTCCCCCATCCATGAGACTTACTTCCCATGTATAAGCCTGTAGGATTCTCTGGTGTATGCTCTGAGAAACATAATTTGTTCTTCCATGGTAAGATTTTCAGCTTCACCATCAAACAATCCTTCACGCCCATACAGCTCTGAAATGTATTTAGCCTGTTTGCCATTTTTGAGCTCAACTGTTGTAATTCGTCTGTATGCAAACTCATCTGGGTTAGTACCTTCAAGTAACAGATTGAGCTCATTTTGTTTAACGTTCTCAAGCCTCTTGTAGACTAACCCCTTTTTAATTACTCTGTTCTCTAACATCTTTTGGGGTGGCTGTTTAGTCTCATAGGCCTTCTTGAAATCTTCTACAATTTCCCAGGGTGATACTACCAGGACCACTGTGATCTCTTCATCTACGATCCTTTTTACTTGACCCTTGTATCTCGCAGGAATGTCTTTCTTCACAATTCTGTGAGCCACCCTAGGATCAGGCCATATTCTCACCTTTTCCTTTTGATATTGAAATGTGTTAGCAAGGGTGTACAATCTCAGAGCTTCTTTCTTCATACTGATTATTGATGAAGAAGCAGCATAAGTTTTGTCTATGCTTTTCAGCATCTCATCATCATGAAGCCTTTGCTGCTGTTCTTCTTCTATCTTTACTCTCACAGTTTCCATCTGTGAGGTGGGAGTGATGGGCATAGGTTTGGCTTTAGGCAAAGTTAGGACTGCGGAAAGAGGCAGCTTATCTTCTTCCTCATCATCCTCTTCTTCTTCTTCTTCTAGCCTCAACATCCTTCTCTTCTTCTTCTTGGGTGCATCATCAGCTGTTGGTTTTGAGGGTAAAGGAGTTGGTTTAGTGGTTGTGGTAGTGGTGATTTTGAAGTGGGAAGTTTTGCAGGTTGTTCTAGCATTCTTGTAGTGAGTGAGGCTTTTGAGTGTTTTGCTAGTTCCTTTCTATTCCCAGCACCTGCCTCATTTAGTGCTTCAATCACCAATCCCTTAGTGTATGCTTCAGACGAACAGATCTTGGTGGTTATTGCCAAGATACTGTCCCTGGTCCATGACTTAATCTCGATCAATGATCTCCCAAGGTGCTTTGCAATGAATCTGATCATGATCTCTAGTCTTTCTCTTTCTAATGCATCATAACTTGCCCATCTTGAGTTAATTTCTTCAACTTCAAGTCTCCTAATCTCTGAGTCAAGCTGTGCAGTATCGAACCCTTGTCTATACAGTTGATTAATAATGGAGTCCATTGATTACTATGTGTAGCATCCGCCATTTTGATCATCTCATCGAGTTGGAGTTCTTTTTCTTTTCCTTCAACCTTCCTCTTCTTATATGTGATATGAAAGTCTTTGTGACTTTCACCCACTTGATCAATGTTGGCTCCCTTCACAAACTCCTCTTCCTTCTCAGTCTCCTTCACAAACTCCTCTTCCTTCTCAGTCTCCTTTTCTTTCAGTATGCTCTTCCTCTTTGCTTTCACTGACTGACTCTCCCCCTTTTTGGTTGCATTGGTTGCAAGGGTTTGAGTAGCAGAAAGCCTTGTGCTCACAGTCTCCTCCACCAGAGGTTGTATGATTGAGGGAAGCCTCTCATCCATGGTTTTGATCACAATGTCTGTGATCATTGGGGTGATGAGAGGTAGGGATTGCTGAAAGATAGCAGCTGTTTGCTCAGAGGGGTTCTGTCCCTGAGAAGCAGTGCCAGAAATAGAGGCTGGTGGCTTGGAAGTTTTGAGTGGCTGAGTGTGTGGGAGACCTTCAGGTGAAGGTGCCATCTGTGGGTTTATGTTGGTGGCAGATGGACTTGCTTCTTGAGAGAATTGGTCAAGTAGTCTTTGTAGTCTACGGACTTCTTCCTCAAGAATTGTGTTCTGGGCCAGAACATCATAAAAGAAGCCCAGGTCATCATCAGCAGATGCTGAATCACCTGACCTCCTGCTTGTAGCAGGATGTACATGCACTGGGTGTAGACCAGTTTTAGCATGTGCCCCTTTTTCTTGGAACTGGGGACTTCCAGCCTCAGGACGATGTCCTTCATCAGCTGTTGCCTCTGATGAGGTCTTAGCAATGTTACCAGCCTCAGTCTGATCATGTGCTGATTCAGAAGAGGTGGCAGCCTCACCAGATATTCTGATCTCCATATCCACACCAGGAGACAGAACATTTAAACCCCGGTGCTGTGGGTTGTCAGAAGCATGTTGATCCTCTTCCTCAATGTTGTGGTTGTCCCCTTTGTTGGTGTTTGGTGGGGAGGAGGAGAGGCATGCAGCTGAGTCAGCACGTTTGCAATTATAATGGTTGGACTTTGGGGGGCATTTGCATGGGGAGATGGGGTAAAAGCAGTATGCACCTGGGGAGAATGGTGCTCTTCAATGGCAATCTCCTCAAATGAGGAAGATTCCAGATTAGTGGGTACCCCTTCTTTGGTTGCTGCAGGCTCCTTTTGAGAGGAATCCTGAGCGGCTGTGGCTGGTAGAGTCTCTGATACTGCTGGGGGGTTTACACCAGCAAGTATATCCTGCCTTGGTGGTACAGGAGCATCTTCAGGGGACTCATCTCCCTGAATAGCTGTTTTGGGGCGTTTGGTTTTTGGTTTGGTGGGGACTCTGGATCTGGTGGTGGTGGCTGTGGGTTCCAGCTGCGTGGGTTTGCGCAGCTTGGCAGCCATTTTTAGTGATTGGTCAGAGTTGTGCCGGGAGTATACTTCAGGCAATACAGCCATAGCAGGGACTCCCAGGCCAACAAGTCCCTCAGCTTGAAGCTGGTTTTCAATTATGGCCATTATGAACCGAGGATATAATATCCAACGGTTAGCAAGTTGTTTTTGGGCCATATCCTTGAGCTCTAAAAATAGTATTTCAGAAAAATTTAAAGGTTGTTGCTCAAGGATGGAGTACATTACCTGTTGCCACCTTGTGGACATTTGATCCCATGATGAAGTCTTGGGGGCAAGGCAGACATTTACCATATGAAAGATGAGACGTTCGGCATCCTGGAAATGTTTCTTCAATATGGTAGATGCACTCAGGTTACCTTGGTATCCATGGTGGGCAAATGATAGATCTGTTGTGCCCTTTGGATAACCAGTTGGGAAAGTGGCATCATCCAGATTGAGGGTTTGGCGAAGAGTGTCTGGAGTAATGACCACTTTTTGACGATGACAAACGATTGAAGAGACTCTGTGTCATTCTCCTCAGAGACAAGAGTGACGTTTGTCCAGAATTGGTTAAGAGATTCGGCATATATGGTGGGATTTAACAGAAAAGCCGTTTGGTAAGGTGACTGAACCATTAAATCAATGGCGTTGTGAAACTTGGTCCAGTATGGCGATTTTGTGAGATGAGCGACACAGTTGTGTCGTGGTTTTAGTTGCATGGTCGCCATTGATGAAGAGAGGTTACAGAGTTTTTGAACGTTAGGTTTGAGAAGAGAGGAGAGAAAAACTCTGAAGGTGGGATAAGGTATTTAAAGGGTAGGGTTAGAAAACGACTGAAGGTTTTGGTGTTAGTCATCATTTGTTGAAACTACTGATGACGTGGTATTAACTTTCAGAGGTTTGAAATGACTGACCGTATTGGTGTGATCAGCAGTTGTTATAAAACAACTGAAGACTTGGTTTTAACCGGCAGACGTTGAAACAGCTGAAGTCTCTGATTTAGTCATCAGTAGTTATAAAACTACTGAAGACAGTTTTGACTTCAGGTGGTGAAACAACTGAGGACATGGTGTTTGTCATCAGTAGTTGTGAAACTACTGAAGACAGTGGTTTTGTCATCAGTTGTTGTAAACAGCTGAAGACTTGGTGTTAGTCTTCAGTAGTTGTAAACTACTGAAGACATAGGTTTGGCTTCAGTTGTTTAGAAACAGCAGTTGTAGAAACAACTGAAGAGAAATTACTCATCAGCTGTTTTCGTCAATTCATAGCTTTTCAGCTGTTTCAGTCTGACCTCCACACTTACTCATCAGACTTAAATCTGAGTTTCAGAGGTTTCATTGGTCATCAGTACTTATCTGCATTTCTGACATCAGTAGTTGTAGCTACATCAGCTGTTGTGATTTCATCAGCTGTTGTAACTACATCAGCTGTTTTAACAAATAAAGTACTTCAGTACTTGTGAGGCATGTAGCCTTCAGTAGTTATAAAAACTACTGAGGGTAAAGAACTCATCAGTACTTATATGTGACATGGTTACCAATGATCATCAGTACTTATTACTGAGATCATCAGTAGTTGTCACTTATTCTAGCTGCAGCATACCAAGCCTTAACACCAGGTTGTGGAAAGTTGAACTATCCAAAGGCTTAGTAAAAATGTCTGCAAGCTCATCAGCACTAGGAACAAATTTTGGATCAATCAGACCTTTTTCAAAACAATCTCTAATAAAATGGTGTCTGATTTCAATATGTTTAGTCCTAGAGTGCTGGACAGGATTCTTGACAATACAAAGAGCTGAAGAGCTGTCCATTAACAATGGAGTCTTAGTCTCTGTTATGCCATAATCCAATAATTGGTTTTGAAGCCAGAGTACCTGAGATGTACAGCTTGCAGCAGCAATGTACTCGGCTTCAGCAGTTGATGTAGCAACTGAGGTTTGTTTCTTACTCTGCCAAGAAATCAAACAGTTGCCTAGGAATTGACATCCACCAGAAGTTGATTTCCTGGTCAACTTACACCCTGCATAGTCACTGTCAGAAAAAGCAACTAATTTACCAGAATGTCTAGTAGAATACCATAAACCTAGAGATGGAGTGCCTTGCAGATATCTAAAGATCCTCTTGACTGCAATCAAATGAGACTCCTTAGGTGCAGCCTGAAATCTAGCACAAACACATGTAGCAAACATAATATCTGGTCTAGAAGCTGTTAAGTACATCAAGGACCCAATCATACATCTGTAAAGTGTTTCATCAACCACTTTACCTTTCTGATCTGTATCCAGTTGTGTGGTGTTGCACATGGGAGTAGAACAGGGCTTACAGTTTTGTAAATCAAACTTTTCCAAAAGATCTTTTGTGTATTTGGACTGATGAATGAAAATTCCATCAGCCTTTTGTTTGATTTGCAAACCCAGAAAGAACTGTAATTCTCCCATGGCACTCATTTCAAACTTTGTTGCATCAACTTTGTAAAGGCATCACACAACTGTGGATCAGAGGATGCAAAAATAATATCATCTACATAAATTTGAACAAGTAGATTATGCTGCCCAGCTTTCTTAATGAATAAAGTCTTATCTATGGAGCCTCTAGTGAAATTATTTTCCAGAAGAAAGTTTGATAATGTCTCATACCAGGCTCTAGGAGCTTGTTTCAACCCATAAAGAGCCTTATCAAGCTTATACACCCAATTAGGATGTTTATTGTCCTCAAAACCTGGTGGTTGACATACATAAACCTCTTCTTTAATTTTCCCATACAAAAATGCACTTTTGACATCCATTTGAAAAACTTTAAGATTTTGATAAGCAGCATAAGCTAAAAACAATCGAATTGCTTCCAGTCTGGCTACAGGGGCAAAGGTTTCATCATAATCAATACCTTCTTCTTGTGCAAACCCCTGAACAACCAGTCTGGCCTTGTTCTTAACAATAAGCCCATTTTCATCAGTTTTGTTCCTAAACACCCATTTAGTGCCTATTGCACACTTACCTGGAGGTAGAGGAACCAGTTCCCACACTTGCTGTTTCTTGAACTGAAGAAGCTCAAGCTGCATGGCATCAACCCATCCATTGTCCTTTAAAGCAATGTGATAATTCTTTGGCTCTTGCTGACTGATGAAGAGAGCATAGAAGCAGAAATTTGACAATTGACTTCTTGTTGATACGCCAGCAGTGATATCACCAATGATTTGAGACATAGGGTGATTCTTCAGATCTTGGTACACAATGAGATCAGTGCAAGTGTTTGTAGCAGGCTCAGCAGCAACAGATGGTGATGGTGAAGCATTTCCTTGAAACCAATCAGTAGATGGTAATTCAAAGGAAGTTGAAGTTGTAGAAATCTCATCAGCATTTGTTGTGGATTGTGCTACTGGAGCTACAGGAACATCAGGTCTAGCTGAATCAGGCAGTTGATCACTAAACTTGAAGAGGTGAGTACTGCTATCATCATCATCATCAGCACCAGCAGTACCACCAGGTGGTGAACTGTTGACAGGAGCAACAGCAGGAGTTTGATAAGGAACATATTGCAGTATGTCCAAATCAAATATCTCCACAGGGCTTTGTGGAATCTTGTCCTTTGGAGATTCATTAAACTTAACATGTAGAGTCTCTTCAACCATCTTTGTTCTACAGTTGAAGACTCTGTATGCTTTGCAAGTTGATGAATAACCAACAAAGTACCCTGCATCCACCTTAGATCAAATTTTTGGAGTTGATCCCGTGTGTTGAGAATGAAACAAGGACATCCAAAAGCTCTGAAGAATGAAATTAGAGGGGCCAAATGATGAAGAACTTCATATGGAGTTTTCATCAACCTCTATTTACTAGAGCTCTATTCTGTACATAGCAAGCTGTATTGACAGCTTCAGCCCAAAAAGTCATTGGCAGTCCAGAATCAGCCAACATGGACCTTGCAGCTTCAATAAGGGTCCTGTTCTTTCTCTCCACTACTCCATTTTGTTCAGGAGTTCTTGGAATGCTAAAATGCTCTTGATTCCCTTTGAGAGGTAGAACTCATCAAGTGTATTGTTTCTAAATTCTGTTCCATTATCACTTCTAATACACTTGACTGAGAGGGAATACTGCTTCTCAACATACAACACAAAGTTGATAATCTTCTGAGCTGCCTCATCCTTTGAATGCAAGAAGAAAGTCCATACAAATCTGGAGTAATCATCCACAATTACCAGACAGTATTTCTTCTTAGCCATACTCATCACTCTCACAGGACCAAAGAGATCCATGTGAAGAAGCTGTAAGCAGGCAGTGGACTTAGGTTCTTCTATGGAGGGAAATGAAGCTTTGTGCTGTTTTCCTTTTAAACAAGCAGTGCAGTTATCTTCACATTTGAACTCCTTCATAGGCAATCCCCTTACTAAACCATGGTTTATCAGCTGATTTATGTTTTTGAGATTAACATGACCCAGCCTTCTATGCCATAGAGTAGATTCTTGAGGGGAAGCCTTGGAAAATAGGCAAGGATGGCCTTTGAGATCTATTTTCTTGGAAAGATCTAAGGCATACACTCTTCCTGTCCTGTTGGCCTTTAGGAGAGTGTATTCATCCAACACCTTATCAATCAAACTTAGAACTTTGGATGACAGAATCCGACAGTTCTGACTGGTGAAAAGAGCAACATGGCCTTTGTCACACATTTGACTGACACTCAAGAGGTTGTACTTGAGATTTTCCACATGGTTAACATCATCAAACTTTATTTCCCCATTGGAAACAAAGCCTTTGCCGATGATGTAACCCTTTGCATCATTGCCAAATGACACAAACCCCTTCCTTCCTTGAGAGTAGTCATTAAGAAGTGATCTGTTTCCTGTCATATGCATGGATCCTCCACTGTCTACATACCAGATGCCTCTGTGGCATGTTGAAGAACCCTGCAAAACAAAACAAATTAGTTAGATTTTGAGACCCAAACCTTTTTGGTTTTGGGCCTGTTCACATCAACAGATGGTAGACTAACAGGTTTGTTGGAAACAACAGCCTGAGAGGAAGAAGATGGTGAAGAAGAGGAATCCTTTGGCTTGGACCTCCTTTTCTGTGGTTTCAACATAGGAACATCTAATTGGTTAACTCTTCCCAATAGATGTTGAACCATCATAACCAGCTGTGTCTGATTTTGTGATAAAGCTTTCAGCTCTTCAGACACATTGGCATTGGAGTTTGATAAGTTCCTATGTTGCACCTTCTTCTTTTGAGCAATCTCAGCTGTTACCTGTTTAACCCCTTCCTTTTTGGATTTCTTTTTGGACTTAAGGGTTACAGGATTTGATGTTGCTGGTACAAATGTGGCTTCAAACTCAGTTTTCATTTTAACCATTTTCTCTTTAATTTCCTCTTTATGTTTGAGTTTGGATCCTCTTTTGTACCAACAATCATCTGTAAGATGATTAAACAAACCACATACTTCACATGGTTTCTTCTTCATCTTATGTTGATCATCAACTAAAGAGAATGAAACTACTGAAGACTTGCTCTTCAGTACTTTGGAAGCATTATTTGCTTTCTTGACTTCCTCTTTAGTAGTCTTCAAACTCTTTCTACTGACAGTTTTCTTCTCTTCAGTGCTGACAGTAGTTGGAGTTTGAACTTCAGGTGTTAAATCTTGCTCTCCAGTCCTTTCAGGACTTCCAGAAATAACTCCTGAGTTGATCAACTCTTTGATCATGTGAGTGTCAGCAATGGAACCATCAACATCAGCTGATTGGTTCTGAGAGGGCTTAGTGCTGACTTCTACTTTTGATGATGCTCTATCAAAAAGTGAATCACATGATGAGGTGGATTGGTTATTGCTTTCTCCATCAGATTTCACTTCTGCTCTTGAAGCAAAATCTGTAGGAGGAGCAGTGTGATTATAACCAATGCCAAACTTCACATTGGAAGCTGATTGCTTACTAAGAAGCATTTCAAAACCTTTGCATGATTGTACCCATCGATCACACTCTACTTGGGTGACTGCAAGGGTTTCTTTGAGACTTCTCTGGTCTTCCAGAATAACCTCTAGCTTGGCCTTTTCATCATTTAATTGGCATTTAAGCTTATAAATCTCATCACTTTTACTATTAAGAGCAGACTCATACTCAGCTTTTCTTTTGGAAATGGTTTTCTCAAACTCAAGTTTTTGATTTATTAATGCTACATTTGCCTCTCTAATAGAGACAAAGGCAGCTATGCATGATTCAGAACATAACTTGGCTTTAGCCTCTGAAGATACCTGAGTTACCTGTGAAGATGATGCATTTGAGCAGGAACCCTCAGTAGACTCCAGAGCCATAAGTGCCAGATTCCCAAAAGGACTGTCACCACCATGTTGATCAGCACCTGTGAACAGTTGTTCATGACCAGACATGTCATCTGGCAAACTGCTCCAGTCAACAACTCCAGGGGTGAAGAAGCTGTGTTGTTGAGGTTGAGGAGGTTGATGAGATGGTTGAGGTTCTGGTAGTGCATGAGGTTGTGGTACCATAGGAGCTTGAACTTGACTGGTTTGTGGCATGTAATAACAAGGGTAAGGGTATGGCATTTGACCCTGAGGAACAAAATATGCAGGAGATTGTGGTTGAGAATGATGACTAGAATTGACAGGATGTTGCCCTTTGTTTTGTTGACTATTGCCAGGGAAAGTCACAAAAGGTGCAGAGGAATTAGATCCAGATGATCTACATTCTCTAGCAAAGTGTCCAAGCCTTTGGCATTTGTGACACCTCAACTTACTCTTGTCAAAACCAACTTTGGTTTTGCCAGAGAGTCCTGGGAACTTTCTTCCAGTTCTTTTGTAGAACTTCTGAGATCTGATATTTATCAAGGCCATTTGGCTCAAAATATCCATCTCTTCTAAGTCATCATCAGCAATCCCCTTGAGATCATCCATGATGAAGCATAGATTGTCATTATTACACCCAGTAAACTGACTATCAACACTCACAAATGCAGAATCAGAAATGTTTGAAGAGAAATCAATATGCTCATCATACTGGCATTCAGATGAAGCATATTCTGACTCATGACTAACCAAGGCAGTGTTGCCTGGTACAAAGTCTTCAGTGAGCTTACCAGATGAAGACAGTTTTCGTTTCTGTTCTATCTCTCTCTCAAATGTGAGCAATTTCCCATGGAGTTGGGTGAGAGATAGTTTGTCCAAATTTGCACTGGAGCGTAGGACAATAGTATATGTGTCCCATCTCTCAGGCAGTGATCTGAGAAATCTGTTATTCATCTGGATATTGGTGTACTCATGTTTGACCATTTTTAATTCAGAGATCAAACAAGAGAACCGCTCAAACTGTTGAGTCAGTGTCTCACCCTTCCTATGAGAGAATGTCTCATATTGTTGGGCAAGGATCTCTCTATTATTTGCCAAGACCTCATCTGTTCCTCCAAATTGTTCTTTCAAGGCATTCCAGAGGTCATGGGCAGATTCATAATGCATTAGCCCAGAATAGATTTCATTGGGTAGTGCCATGGCCAGAATTCCATGGGCTTTTGCATCAATCTCAAACAATTTCTTATCCTCATCTGAGTATTGATCCTCCTCTTCGGAACCATTTGATTGGTTTCCGGGTTATTCACCATAGGCTTGTGTGGACCATGTACCACTGATGTCCAACAACCTGAGCTGTTAACAGACAGGTGATGGAGCATACGTCGTTGCCATATGTTATACTCATTCCTAACCAGCATTGGAGGCTTGGTTGAGGAACCAGTATTGTGAGGATCATTGGAAGGAGTAGTCATTTTAGGTCCAAAAACAATTTAATTCAAGCTTTTAAAAGATTTTACACAGACCACAACAGACTCAATGAAAACCAAGAATAAATCTCAGGATGAATGACCAAAAACACAGAAAATTCAATCTCTATAACCGTTTCTTGCAAAAATGCTAATTCAATCAAACTTGGATCTTGAATAGCAGTTTCAATGATCAATTATTAGATCGATCAATGATTAACCTGCTCTGATACCATTTGTCAGGATCAGTGATCACAAGTTTGATAGTTTTGAGTGTAACGCAGCGGAATAAGATCAAGAATTAGACAAATTGTAGCAAGAATTTGATATTCGTATGCATTAAAACAAATACGAGAGAATATATTTCTGTGACAAGGAATGTTTCAATTATAACAAATATTTCTGCTCAATCATTCACTTATTACAATAAGGTTGACACTCCTTATATAGAGTGCAATCACTGCTGTTATCACGGGATAGTGACAACTGGCAGATCTATTACAAAAATAACTAACACTTAACAAACTACTGAAATGTTCACAACTACTGAGAACATATCAGAGTGCTAAGTACAAAATATAAAACTACTGAAACTAAACTACTGAAACTACAACGACTGAAGAACAAGCTCTTCAGTCGTTTTACAAAACTACTGAAAACAAAAACTAAAACTACTGAAAGTAAACCGTCACAACTACTGAAGAAGTCCTCTTCAGCTGTTATGACAACGTCTGATACTTGGTCTTCAGCACTTGTGTCTTCAGACTTTGTCTTCAGCACTTGTCTTCAGACTTTGTCTTCAGCTGTCTTCAGCTGTTGTGGACTTCAGCGGTTGTTGTGACGTCTGTGGGACTTAAAGGTTTTTCTGATCCGGCTCATTGGTTCTTTTGGTCCAACAGACATAAAGGCTGACATTCGCTTGGGGAAGAGGAAGGAGATGTACAGAAGGGGACAGGGGATGATCTTCAAACCAACCATTCAACCACAACCTCAAACCCAACCATAACCTGAACCAATTCCTTTTCCATTCCCCATCAAGACTAACCAACCTCTGAGCCTTACACCCCTGAACCTACACCATCAACCTTCCTACTTCCTCACCTCAACCACCTAAACTACCCATTCTCCAACCCAAAACACTTGCCAGAACCCAAACACCACAACCTACCTAACAACCTTCCAAACTATCCCCTCAGCCTTCCAAACATCTCTCCTTAGAGGATTTCAAGGCAACCAAGACAAAGCTCATCAACTGTACAAACCTGAGCAACATCTCTTGTGAGGAGGAGTCTGTCAAACTAACCTATGTTGATGGATCCTCATGTTCCCTCACTAGAGATCAATTTCTTGATCTGCCCAAAGGAACATTGGACCAAGCCGCAAAGCTCTTTGGCCTCAACTCAGATTCTCTGAATGAAGAAGAAAAGAAGCTAAGGAGAAGGCTGGTGACTCTGCTGGATACGAAGAAAGGGAACAAGGTACCAAGACTACCCATTGTGCCTAGAAAGAGGATTATCCGGTGGAGGTTCGAAGACTCTTCTCACAACCTTATTGTTAAGAGAGAGAGAGAGTTGACAGCTATTCAGGCTAAATGCCTTATCTCTGCTACACTTAAGCAGATTTGATATTGCTGAGTTAGCAGAGAAGCCACTCTCCAACCCCTCCAACTCAGAGGTAGCTGCTCATATCAAAAATCACCTGAGCAGTCTTCATCTGGCCGAGCTAACTACTAGGTCCAAGATTAAAGAAGAGTTGAAACTGAGAGAGGAAGAGGAAAGGAAAGGATCAGCAACCAAAGGCAAAGCCTTTCTTCAAATGGTTGAGGTCCTGAACTTGAATCCATAGTTAGATGGGAGTATGACTATAACTCCCATCAACTAACTCTCTTCAAGGGGGGCACAACAAAAAGTACATGTCATTCAGAGTGATAGACTAGATCTCCTATCCACTAATGACTTGTACAAACTTCTCATCACCACTTCAGGGAAGAACAAGGAAATAGACAAGCATCTTCTGTCCCTGGTGTTGAAGGTTTTGAGAAGCAGATATAAGTGAGGTTTTGGTAGCATCAGCCAAGGGGGAGTTCGTTGGATCTAGAAAGGCTGGTGCAACCAAAACCGAATCACTTGTACTATTTTTGGGTGCAACTAATAAAGGACTTCCGAAGCTAAGTGTGGAACTTCCGAAGGAAATGGAGTTCTTCTGAAGACAAAGTGCAAGATCATCTTCCGAAGGAAAACTCCAACTTTTAAAGACAAAGTATTCACTTTCGAAGTTCAAGACTTAGAAGAAAACATACGAAGTCAACTTCCGAATTATTAAGAAATGAAGAAGTCCTCTAGCCTTGGAAGAAGTAGCCTCGGAAGAAGTAGCCTCGGAAGAAGTATAAGTGGCTTCGGAAGAACTTGTGCTTCCGAAGCAAACTAACCTTCAGAAGACACTATTATGAACCAGTGGACATAAGTATGGTCTCTCTGACACTCCGCTGCAGACCTCTGATATACTGCATGGTGTTTTCTCAAAGCCATGTATATGACCATACTTTATTCCACTGTTCACCGTTATCAGTTAGTACAGTTGCCAACTTTAGTTGGTGACAAAAGGTAAGTCATGGACATGTCATGACTACCATATCTTAGATAATACTTTATCTAACATACCTTAACTTTAGCATTGTAATATATGCTATAGTCGTAGGTTTAGCTGGTATCAAAGTATATTCGGCTGTAGGATCTAGTATATATAGTTTCTCATTGTAACTCATGTAATATGTTTGTAAGAATCTTGTAATACTTTGATTTGAGAAGTAATATATACAAGTACCTTGAAAATTATTTTTTTGTGTTCTTTGCTACTTAATATATTATTATCAACTCTTAGAAGAGATTCTACTTCATCTGATCCGAGTGTGTTATAAGTGAATATTGAGAGAAAAACTAAGTGTTTAAGTGACAAAACCCGATCCTGCACACTCCCTTGGAAAGTGTCCCATCTGGTTATAGTTGTAACACTTCACTTAGCTTTTATCCAGCCCAAACTTTCCACTGGCTGTATTGCTTGGAAAGTGTCCCATCTGGTAGCATATAAGATGATGTTGTGGTTTAATGCTATCCCTTTCAACCATATGGAGGGCTGAACTCTGTTGATTGCTAGAGTTACCAGATGAGTTTTGCATGTTCATCTCCATCTGATATCCACTAAGAGTACTATACAACTCTATCAGAGTAAGAGTCTTAAGGTTCTCAGTCCTCTTGATAACAACACAGTAATATGTCCATTGTCTAGGAAGAGAGGACATGAACGTCCTCACAATGTCCTTGTTCTCAAGAGTTACTCAAACATCCATTAGAGTATCCACAATCTCAACATGTCTGAAGTATTGTTGAGTCATGGTTTCACCTGCTTTGAGGGTAAAGTTTTCAAACTGCTGCTTCAGGAGGTCCTTCTTGTTCTCCTTAGCTTCATTGGACCCCTCATACATGAGCTTCAGTGCCTCCCATAGTTGGTTAGCAGTTTTGCACTTCTTGAAGCCCCTATAGATGGAGTTTGGAAGAGCAGTTTGAAGAGCTGTCATGGCTTTCTAATCAATCTCTATTCTTTTTCTGTCTTCATCAGATAATCAGCCACAGCCTTTGGAATCATACCACCTCCAGCAGCAGCTGAAGAGGTACTTGGTATGTAAGGTCCTTGGACAACAGAGTCCCACATCCTGGAGTCTTGAGACTTGATAAAGCCTTCCATTCTTTGACACCAAGTATCAAAGTCATCAGGAGTGATCAGTGGGGACTTTATCATAGTTCCAGTTTCCATATTGTAAGGATTTCTATAAGTCTAATGCAGCCAAAACATCCAAAGTCTCTCTGCAAGCATGCACTAAAGAACAGAAGTAGAAATGCTTCGAAAGTTTTACACCATGCACTAGAAATATTCTAAGTGTAAAATCTTCCGAAGCCAAGACCAACATCTTCCGAAGCCAAAAGTGAAGTCTTCCGAAGCTTCAAAGACAAAGTTTTCCGAAGCCAAAGAGTGAAGACAGATTTCTTCCGAAGACTTTTAGAGATATGCCTTTATCTGATGTACTTTACCATAAAGCTGGACCACCTTTTCGCTGCAACTCTGTAAAGTCACAAACTTACATGAGTTGGTGAAAGGTCCATGCTTTTGGTAATTGTACATTGAGGTCTTGGGTCCATGCTTTCTACTTTATGTACTTTTATCCTTTTTGTAATATATTAGGATGTGAGCTATGGCATGTCATAGTCACAAGTCAAAAGGCAGATATGCCTTTTGACTCTACATTTGATTTTGTAGTTGTCTAGTCAATTGTATCCAGCTGGCCTTCAAAGTATGGCCGGCTGTAGGATGTAGTATAAAGTATCTCAAGTACTTGTAACTTTCTATCGATGCTTTGTAACTTGTAATAGAACTTGAGAAGCAATATACAACATTCTTGAAAACCAAATACTTGTGTTGTTTGCAATCTTGTTCTGTCTCACTTCTACTTGTGTTCCTAGCATCTTTCATTAACAAGTTAACCAGTTCCCTATTTGATCTGTTAAGTGTTCTAAGCAACTCTCCTCATTATGTTGTTGTGTTGTAAGTGCATACCCTTCACCGGTCCTGCACATATCAGCCTTAGTAATAGCTGCCATTTGAGTTGTTAAGTATTTTGTGTGTGTGAGGGATCTTAAGATGGTGAAATCTTATAATCAAGAGCCTGGAATGCTCTGATACCAAATACAGGATTGTTTAAGGGATGTCACTTACAACACAATAACACAATAAGGAGAGATCTTGAGAACACTTAATAGATTAAATAGGGAACTTGTAACTTATAAGTATGATACTAAGAGCACAAGTAAATATAAGACAGAACAAGATTGCAAACAACACAAGTGTTTGGTTTTCTAGAATGTTGTATATTGCTCTCAAGTTATTTTACAAGTATTACAAAGCATAGATAGAAAGTTACAAGGACTTGAGATACTTTATACTAAATCCTACAACCGGCCATACTTTGAAAGCCAGCTAGATACGTAAGACTAGACAACAAAATCAAATGTAGAGTCAAAAAGGTAGATTGCCTTTTGACTAGTGACTATGATATGCCATAGCTCATATCCTAATATATTACAAAAAGGATAAAAGTACATAAAGTAGAAAGCTCAGACTGAAGACCTCAATGTACAGTTACCAAAAGCATGGACCTTTTCACCAACTTGTGATAGTTAGTGACTGATCAGAGTTGCAGCGAATAGGTGATCCAACTTTATGGTAAAGTACATCAGATAAAAGCATGTATCTAAAAGTCTTCGGAATAAATCTGTCTTCACTCTTTGGATTCGGAAGACTTTGTCTTTGAAGCTTTGGAAGACTTCACTTTTGGCTTCTGAAGATGTTGGTCTAGGCTTCGGAAGATTTTACTCTTAGAATGTTTTCTAGTGCATGGTGTAAAACTTCCGAAGCATTTTTACTTCTGTACTTCAGTGCATGCATGCAGAAAGACTTTGGATGTTTTGGCTGCATCAGACTTATAGAAATCCTTTCAATTTTCTCCCAAACCCCACCGGATACCTCCTTTCACTGGTTGCCGATGTTGTTCTCCGGCGCTCTCGCTGTCGGTGGTGGATTGCACACGGCCTCATGGTTGCGGTGGCGATGGTGGTTATGGGTATTGGGTTGGATTTTGTTGTTGTTTGAGATGGTGGCACCGGTAGTGGGTCTAGTCGCCATATTTTGGTTTTGGAGTGGAGCAGGTGGCGGTCCTTTACCGCTAACGGTGGGCGCCGGTAGTAGGGCAACTGTGAATCTTGCCTCATCGTTGTTGTCTCTTCTCGATATCCTGTTAGGGTTTTCAGATCAATACCGGACAGCCAAGGCTATAGTGGCGGTGGGGTTACTATTCTGTCCGGTATATGTCCTAGTCTCCGTAACCATCGATGGTATCACCCAATGAAACAGGTGTTCTCCGCCGGTGCATGCCCTCGACTATCCGCCCTTCGACATTGTCGTCTTCGGTGGGTGTCCACCACCTTGCATTTGATGTCGATGGTGGTGGTAGCGAAGTGGTAATGATAGTCATGTTCGATAGGGATTGGTTCCCTGTCTTTTCTTGTGACGATGGTGTGCGCTATTTCGATGTTGTCGTGGCCCAATTTGGGTTTTCAGATATGCATTTGAGTGTTGTTCATGGTTGTTAGCTATCGTTATTGATGCAACCCTTTTAAGGTTTTCAGATCTACATTTTTGGGTTTTTGATGTTGGCCTGGGCCGGCGCCATTAATGATGGTATCTTCGGTCTTCGGCCGTCGCGTGACATGCCTCTTTGATTGCTGCTCGCCGACCGACTTTAATGCTTATTTTGGGCTCGCTCGGCATCGCTGTTGGCGGTGGCGACGGTAGTGGTTGCGCCAATAACCCTTATGTTGACCCATGTTTAAATGGATAGGTATTTATTTATTTTAGAGGTATGATGTCGATGACGATGGATCACACATCATCTGAGACCGGTTGTAAGTTGACACATCGTTGTTTAAGCATTGTATTTGTGTTTACCTGCTGATGATACCATTGGTTTTGGTAGGCGATGATGATGTCAAAAGATGATTAGTTCGCCGTCATCGCGTGATGAACCGAAGTGGTGCAGCCAAAACGGACAACATCGTTTTCTGAGCCTGATTTCTTTATCCGAGACAACGCGCGCAACGCGCGTGTTCGGGAACATACTAGTTGACTTTATTTATGATTTCATATATTATTTACTTTTATTAGTAGTGGAAGTTAAAATTTGTTTTGCGTATATATTTTTTAATGATGTGAGAAATACCTAAAAGAGGTAATACAAGGCTACATGATTAGATAATAGAAAAAGAAGCATCATTTGGGCTAATCCACCACAAGGTTGCTTGCTCTAGTCTTGACTTAAAGGACAAAGTGTTGATATGCTTAACCTAACTAACCCCACGGGTAATCTTTTTCTTTGTTTTGTCAACACAAGTGAACTTATGAAAGTGCATTAAATCCTCAAAAGTAAAAGCAAACACAAGAAGCCATTTGCACCAAGCTCCAACCCAACTCCATATATGATTTTATTATCATTATATAATCACTTTTGACACAACCTGTTTTAACCGTAACGACTCTGTAAGATTATGCACTATGCAACTGTGTTTGGTCTGTTTTTCTAACCAACAATCTGCAATTGTATTTCTTCAATTTCTTTCTAATCGACCACACAGTACTAAACAAATGAGCTTCACTGACGGATGATTCAGTCGATGATCCGTGGATAAAGTCAGTTACCGATGGAATTTCACAATAACCTTCAGTTCGAGGAACAGGCACAGGCAATCTAATTTGGAACAGATTGCTGATGGAATTTACCTAGGGGTCAGCAACAACCATGTTCATCAAATGATCATCAACAACCTTTAAAAAATCTTTCTAAGTGATCGTTTCCAACAGATCTGGTGGCATATTGGCAATGAAACATGTTGCAGGTATTCCATCATTAAGATTATTAAGTTAAACTTTAAATGATTCTAGCAAATAAATATAAACCGTAAACCTTGAAATAAATTACAATGAAGTAGTAATACATCAAGTAAACCAAATAAAATATTCCTTACAATACGAAGTGTATACATCAAACAACGACACATCATGTATTAGATTGTAGTCACTATTTGAAACAACTCACATTTATTCAATTACAATTTAATTTATTCCTACTAATTCTTGTCTGTAAAAACTTTATAGTGTTAGGCCTTAATGAGCTATGTCATGTGTTGGAGAATTATATTGATTAACCAAATCACTGGTTGTTAACTTGTTACGGCTAGACAGTTCCACATTGAGGTGTAATAATTTTATTTACTCATGTTGATCCTTATATGTGAATATGTCATGTGTAGTAGGCTGTTTTGACTAAACAACTATAACGGACTGTATGATCTAATCCTACTGATCCATGTATGTGGATACTATATACTATTGGCCTTTGATAGAACTTGTTATATGTTGATTAGTTGCTTTGACTGCTTAAAAAATCTAAACTGTATTTCTAAATATTATATACTAATACATTTTACAATGATTAATATTGTTTAATTTTTATTTACACATTGTGATTCATGCTATACAACACTATATGCAAGTTAAGTTATAGCTTCTTGCACCTCCAGCACTTAACCTTCCATCTGTCATTTATCATTTTGATATTTGTAGTACTAGTCATGAACCTTATGGTGCAAACAACTAATGCATTGTTATTTAAGTTACACTTCTACCCTCAAGAACTTACACTTTAAGACTCTTCATGCTTACCTTTTACATCCAATAATTTTATAGCTTTTTCAACCCAATCATATTATGCCACATGTCACATTTATAATAACAAATAATGCATTGTTATTAAGTTACAATTTCTACCCTCAAGAACTTACACTTAAAACTCTTCAAACTTATCTTTTACGTCCAACAATTTTATAGTATTAACCCAATCATATTATGCCACATGACACATTGACATTGTTCTGGTTTTTTTCTTTTATAATCTAATACTAATAAATGATTACAATTCATGTCACTTGTCACTCTCTGCTTCAACCTTCCATTTTTTTTCCGCCCATTCTCATACAACCTAATTTTAAATTAGAAATTAATAATTCCTATTGTAACTTTTATACTTAAATTTTAATCCTGGGTTGAAATTGTAAACTTTTTCCTAAAACTTTGGAATTTATAATGCTCATTCGGTTGAATTCAAAAAATTTTAAAATTTAAATATATTAAAATTGTTTTCTAAATTTTGAAATTGAATTTCAAAGTCTTTTGAATGTTTACGTATTGCAAAAAAAATTGGTTCAACATTCAAAAATCAAAATTTTAAGTTTTTTTACCAATTCAAAAGAATATTTGATCTAGATTTTTTCCTATATAAAGATTGCTTCTATGTTCATTCTCTAATATTTTCCACTTTGAAAGTAAAAAAATTTCTTCTGATTATTTCTGTACTATCATCAAATATTTATTGAGTAAGTTCGTTTATTTATACTAAAAAAATATTGTGTGAATTGTTGTTTGTTTTTTGTTGTTTGCTTCGTCTCGTGTTAGTACTTTTGTTATCAACACTCTTTTACATATGTCTTCTGCTCTTTATTTCTTATTTAAAAGACTTAGTTTTTTTATCAACTATGACAAATACTGCTCTTGTGTACACGAAAATTTCCATGTGTAGGAAAACAATTAATTGTCCATTTGCGTTAGTAAGTAAGCCTCAATATATTTTGTTAACGTTTTCGGACAGGTGTGGACATTAGTCATTAGCACGTAATATATAGATGGTCTTCCTTATGCGATTCAACTTAAAAATAATAAATTTTAATTACTATAAACATCTATAAAGTTTCAACCCGTGTAATATACGGGTCTATAAGCTAGTTTCTAAAATATAATGTTTCATAAAATTATCGAAATCATTATGACGTACTTATTTTTATCTACGTTTAGGTGTAAATATCGGTCCAACGAAGTTTTGCAAGACTATATACAAATCATCGAACCACAAGCGCAAATGCCCAAGTTGCGAAGCTACTTCAAGGGTTTTTTTTATTTCTTTTAGATATTTATAACATTTTTATTCAAATCCGGAATTACCGCACTTTCTTATATTTAGCTGTATCTTGACATATGCGGGGTGATTAGTAATGCTCCGGGGATTTTAAAACTCCGTCGCAACACACATGTAAATTTAATAGTTACAAACAAATTACATTATATGTTATATTACACATACTTTGGTCCTTACATGTGTCCACGAGTCCTACTGGCTAAATTTGATAAAAAGTGCAATCATAGGAAATTAATCCTGATATAGGCTAATTACCTCTGGATTTCTAGATAACTAGTTGCATCTTGATCTGCTATGTTCATATTAAAATACTACTCATGCTCGAGTATTTAACTCTCAAGACCCCCAATCTTCTAACCAAACTCACTAACAATGATCTTTCATAATAGCTTTTTTTGCCATATTTAAAATATAAGGATGGTTCTCTATTTGAACCTAAATTAAAATACTTGAAGTATACTAGACAATGATTATTTCAATTTAAAGAAAGCTTGAGGTTGGTATATATAGAATGTTTTATCGACGGACTATTCATCCAAAGGACCTACACCAGCAAATGTTTATAAAAGGCCAAAGCAAGAATCCAATCCAAATCTTATCCTCAAAATTAGCCAAGGCATATCAGTAGATATTGCATGGGTAATGTGTTCCTTTAAAGACAACCACATTATACAATTTCCACTAAACATTTTTTGCTGGTATTCATCAAATTGACATATTGCATTGGTAATCAAGTGGGTTTACCAATTTACCAATGAATTACCGAGTGTGTTACATTTTGAAAACAAACTATAAAACGGCCAGTATGTGTTTTTTTATGTATAAAAGTAGTGACATATCCCTATATATAGAGAGGTTAGAATCTTTGTATAACCACTTATAATTATAAAAAAAAAAGAACTGTGATTTACCTAAATGTAAATTTCAAATCATTGATTTACATACATGTAAACTAAGATGGTGATATTTAGCTATTTTATGTAGTTTATTATTTAGTTTTGATATATGTAAAACATGTAAAACAACTCAAATATCATTAGATTTACTTTAAATTTATGTAAATCAATAGTCTTTTGATTTTTTATATAAAAATAGTTGTGTAATGATCTTGACCCATATAGAGAGTGAGAGAGTCTTTGATTTTCGATATAAAAATAGTTGTGTAATGAACTTGACCCATATAGAGGGAGTCTAGAAGATACCAAAGATTATATTACACCAAAATAAATGAAAAGCTATCCACTTATCCTCTAATAGAAAACATAAATATAAATTATCCACCTATCCTTTGATATGCCCCCTCAAATTGGACTGCGGTATCGACGTGCAGTTTGGATCTAAGGTAAGTATACATAAGAAAAATTACACCGTGATCAATAAGTGCTTTTCTTTTTGTTCATACATAACCCATGACATATCTCTATATATTTTAAGAGAACATAATATATAGTTTTTGGTTGAGTAGGCTCCATTAGAGCTCTGAGGGTGATTCTCAGCAGACTACTGTCACAAATAATTTATATTGAAGTGTCTCCAAGTGTTTGTGTAGGACACAGTTGTCGCTATGGGCGTTTCAAAAACCGAATAGTTTATTAAACCAATCAAATTGGTTTTGAAAGTTAAACCGATTCAACATTTTAAAAATCCAAATGAAATCAGAACTAAAACTAAACCAACACCGTTCGGGTATCTTAATTTTTTTTTACCAACTAGCTAGTATTGTTTTAACTGATTTGTTGCAGAAAGTTCAACCGATCAATTACCAAAGGTTCAACTGGTTTTACTAGTCACTTGACACAACAAGAAAAGAAGATAAGAAATATACAATTTCCGATCATGAAATCACAAAATTATGAACTCACTCTCAAAATGCTGATGATATAAGCAAACAAAGGGATGTTTAGTTAGATTTTTAAATAGTTGGAGAATATTCTTGATAGTTTTAATATTATCTTCGATAATACAATACCAATCAAATTTCTTTTGTGTGATACTTTAAATGACTCGAGTTTTGTAGTGTTTTTTATTCTATGTTTAAAATTGGGAAAAATCGTCAAATATACAAACAAATTTCACAAATATTTTATTTTCTATCACTCAAAACTCTCTTTTGAGACTAAAGTTTCCGTGACCTAAATAATATACTAAAGTTTCAGTGACCTATATAATATAGCTTAATACTGTATTATATAAGTTGGTAATTAATATTTTCCTCTTTTAGAACCTTACAACATATAAACAAAAAAACTATCATAACAATCAAAGAATATAACACATGGCTAGTGACTAGTGAGTATCTCGTAAAATGTTTTACTGCTTAATATTTGATGACATTTTTCCATTAAAAGTGAGTACGCATTGCCATGTAATTATTATAAGTTAAAATCAGATTGGACAATAAACTAAAGCGTGATCTAGCTTTATAAAGTTGACCAAAACTCTTTAATTTAACTTGGCAAAAGTGGAGAGTTGACCCGTGATGAAATGGTTAATTGTCCGGCTGTCCCTGATATAACAATAGAAAAAAAAAAAATGGGTCTCGTAACTTTTAAACTTACTTATATATTTGTTGAAGTTTCGTCACTATATCTAATGTAAAAAAAAGTTGCTATTAAAAAAATAAAAGAAAGTGCGGAAGTTGGTGACGTATAGCAAAAACGCAAATCAAAAGACTACCCTTATTAGAGGTAATTGTTATATTATCAAATATCAAAATTGATACATCATTTAACAGTTGGTACCGTTAAGAAACAATATTGAATTGGCTCCAAACAAAAGCGAAAGTTAAAGAAAACAAGTGTTATCAATGTTTAAGTTGATTCATTTTGTATCCCAATTGGCTATTTTGTATCCCATTCGCCCATTTGCCATCTCTTTAGTGTACGTCATATTGGTTGGTTAAAAATTGTACAAAGTTAATTAAAACTAGACTAAAGCAGGCCTAATGTTTTTTTGTTTTCGTTTTGTTGTTATACGGGCAACTAATAAAGCCCAGCTAGTCGGGTTACCTCAATGGTGAAAAAAACCCTATATGTCCCGCAAGCACAGACAGCACTGGGTAGCCCCCCATAAACCATCAATTCCGGGAAAAACCCGCCACTGGAAGGAACTGCGGTATAACCTAGCCCACCAAAATCATTTTGCTGCCGCTCCTCAACGAAATGGTTATATATAATTCCCCAAAGTTTAGTACCCCATATTCCGACTTATTAAACTGATAGTCAAGACGGTTAGCTTTAAAAACAATAAATGTTAGAGTCGAGGGATTTACCGTTCCGGTTATATTTTCAAGAGGAAAAATAATCAAGAAAAATGATTAAAAACAGTTAGCAATAAAATCATACGTAAATTACAAAAAGAAATTTGTTTATAAGATTCTAATTCTGGTTCCGGATTAATATTTTTCCAATAGCCAGCAGATAATAAGAAACAAACCTGTGTTTTCATGTGATAGTTGATACAGGGTGAGATGATGATATCCAAATACTTTTTAGTTCATTCAATCCACTCACTATTGCACATGCCAAAGTATGGAATCTCTTAACATTTACATAGCATATTGGTCCTACCACCATTTCCTATTATTTTTGCTGCATTATTTATATAACTTTACAAATTGTTGCACGAAGTAATTTAAAATAACAATAAAGTGGTTGCATAAGGTTTAAAATGATTTTATGTTCATTTGAAGGATTAACAAATGCCTATGATGAAATAAATAGCTCTGAATATGATCGACTTGGAAAATAAAAAGATTTATCCAAATAGATGTTTACTCGTAAGATTATGGATATCTTTGTTAAATATTTTCCTATAATTGGATTGACTAAACGACCAATATAACTATAATATTCATCAAACAAGTTAAAAAGTGCGAAGAAACACGCTTGTTTGAGTTTATCATGATCATCAACATTAGAACCACATAATGTTTAGGGGCAAAGCCCCTAACAATAAGGTACCATAAATGGCAGCAACCCCAAGAAGGGTCCAAGGGGCGGAGCCCCTGCTTGGGGTCGGAAAATTGTTTTTTTTCAGTATTTCATATGTGAAATCTAGATTAGAAGAAATGTGCAATTTTTAGGCCTTTTTGATTTTAAAATAAAAACAAATGTTTGGTAGTTTCATCCCAAGCTCCTAAATGTTAAATTGCAAACATTTTGGTCACAAACACTCTCAAGTTTACTTCTTCTAGTTCATGAAAAAGGATACAATATAATACTTAGATCTTGATCAAATCTGAGTTCTATGTGATTGCGATATTCGAGCGAACCACCGAATAATCGATCTGAAAGTGTTATTCAGGTCGCTCACATCATCCAGGTTTTGATTTCAAATTTCTCTACAATCTTTAGGCATGAATATCTTAGATACATGTGCCTCGAATCTAATTACACTTAACACTCCAAAATTTTAATAATCTAATTGATCTTTCTCGGTCATCAGGGATGTATTGTTTGAATTAACTAAATACTTCTAATTGACACAAAGTATGTTCACAATCCAGGTTAGTGCCAACTTATGCTCAAGAGATCACTAACACGAACTAAAGGCATATACCAAATAAGAGGCGGGAGCGTATGAATTAAAAATCAAAGTTAATCCGGTTTCAATGATGTGATGATTTTTTTTTCTTTCGATTCGATTGTTTTGTTAAGGTGTCTAAGGACAAGAGAGATGGTGAAATGTACCATTATCTTTAAATATTTTTTTCGAACAATGTGATTTACAAACTCCAGTCCCTCATCACTTTGAAAGACTTTAATCTTCACGAAAACCACATCTGAAAAACTGCATAAAGACTGTTAAAACCGATTAGATAACGAATTTCTTCCATGACTGATAGAATCAACCAAAATGGAAGTAATCATTAACATAAATGCGGATGGTACTCTTATGATTGTAAATGTCATCCTTAGCATAATGAGTTGTACCATCCCACATGATACATTCTTTAGGGTTCCTTCTGAGAGTCTTGTCTTGAGGAGAAGGTTGATCTTGATCTTTTTCCGGCTCTTTCTTCATCTTCTTACATGATGCAATGTGACATCTATCACCTTAAGGTCCGTCAATTAACGAGGCTTTCCGTTAACTATTCTTTGATCCATCATTCCCCATTTTTTTATTAACTCCTTATGTGGATATCATGCTTGCTTTATCATCATTGTGCTTGTTCTTTCATTGTAGTCATATGTTATCCTTAAAAACTTTTAAAACTTTCATCTTCGTAACCGCCAAATATATCATTTTTATATAAAATTAACGTCACTAATAAAACCATTTTTAAATTATAAATATCATTAAATACATTTTGTTAATTAATATGAATAACCTAACAAAGTCGTTTTTCAATCGAAACAAATTTAGGAAACTCGGGGGGTTAAGTGCAGGGACTAAACTTGACATTTTGCAAACTTAAAATGGGTATAAATAGCCCCATTTTTCTAGCCCTAGAACCATTTCTCCTTCTTCATCTTCTTCATCCTCTTCTTCACATTTTCTTCATTCTAGCACCAAATCCGACCCGCTTGGTCTCGTTTTCGTCATCCAGACTTCATCTACAGCCTAGTCTACTCCATTCTAGCAGGTAGACGACCTTGGTTGTCCCTTTTCTTGCTTATTCACGGCTGTCCATTTTAGGGTTTCGGGTGTTCGGGTTCAACCCGAACACATGAGGTCGTGTGGGTGCGTGTGAGGTTTTTCTGTGTGTGCTTCATGTTTGTGTATGTTTGTAGTGTGTTTCTGGAAGTCCTTGTTGTGTAAAACTCGTGTTCAGAGCAGCCGAAGGCTGCTCAGCCCGTCAACAGTCGCAATTCTGCTGTCCAGGCGACTGGGTCTGTCATGCGATTGAGTCGTGCGACTGGATGAGTCGTGCAACAGAGCCATGCGTCTGAGTCAATCGTGCGACTGAGTTGTGCGACTGGGTATGTCGTGCGACTGAGTCGTGCGACTGTGTGTATGTGTGCGAATGAGTCATGCGTGCGAATGTATGTGTGCGATTGAGTCATGCGAGCGAATGAATGTGTGCGATTGAGTCAGGTGACTGAATGAATGTATGCGATTGTGCGTGTATCGCACGACTGGAGTCCAATCGCACGAATGAAGGTTCAATCGTACGAATGTAGCTGATTCGCACGATTGAAGGTTGATTCGTGCGTATGGAGGTTGAGTCGTGCGAATAGGTGTTGTGTGGTACGACTGAATGCCAGTCATACGAATGAAGGCTCAATCGTACGAATGAAGCTGATTCGCACGATTGAGGGTTGATTCGTGCGAATGGAGTGTTGAGTCGTGCGTCTGGTTCTGTCATGCGACTGTAGTTGTTGTGTGTGATTTCCTTCTTGTGCGTGGTGTGTGTAAGTCGTGTGATGTTGAGGTAACATTAACACAGTTGCCATTGTTTGGCCACAAAGATGAAAGTCAACGCTATAAAGGCCACAAATACTATTCAAATCAAATCAAACTAACGTTTTACAATTATCAATCGACTTATAACTACTGATATTTATCTAATACTTCTTCAATAACAATGAGACTTTTACTCAAATATCATCAGTAATGGCGACAATGTCTAGTACTTGGATCTACATAAGATCTAATACGTGTGTCTGTATGTGTGTGTTACACGCGACCCAACCGATACAACCTGAACCGACCGAACATTATTATACGCTTATTTCATATCATTAATGCTTAACAAAAACTGTCAATAGGTGTTTGACCGTTCATTTGCATACATCATTGGGATACATTGATCTTACATACTTACCACCTAACAAGTGAGTTTCATGGCCCCTTTTTACGCTTACAATATTTCAATCATTTAAAACTTGGGGGAAAAGTATGCTCACCCATTTTCAATGCTGTACAACTTACATACATTTTACATACATGAAATCAATGTGATACTGTTTTACAAGTACTTATCTGATACATGCTTGGGTCTGCTGTGTGGTTCTATTTTTGCAACTATTTAATTCGTGTGACATGCAACATGCTTTTGAGGGTGAAGCTTGCCTTTGGAGTTGGATGGTCCAACTTGTGTAGTAGTGGTGCGTAATGGTTCAACCTTCTACTCCTTACCATAATGGTTTGAACTTGAACTAGGAATCCTGGTACTAGAGTTCATAGTTAAGTCTTCATTTTTCCTCACCTTAACCCTCGTAGAGATAAAAACTTGTTTTTACTTAGGGTTGAAGGTGGGCTTGATCTCTAACACTTTCTTGGATTTTTTTTTTGCGGATCTAATAAAGTTCTTTCTTGCAAACTTGGACATCCCCGGTTTCTTCTTCTCTCTAGGAATATAGTGACCCTTCTTAGAATGAACCTTTTCACTCACTTCCAGTTCATCCTTCATTATATCCTCTTCATCTTCATCTTCTTCTTGGATAGGATCAATAGGAGGTAGCTCATATTTATAAGTTCCACACCTTGGTTCTCTGATTGATAGTAATGTGTGTGGAGGAGCTATTTCACTTGACCCAAGTCCCTGCCTGTTCTGATAACAAACTTTTTCATGCAAGAATGAAGATATGATGTTCTTGAAGGTTTTTACTTCAAGAACATATTTTTATGCCTCTGCTTCACTGATCACAAGCTCAGCCTAGCACTCAGTTAACTTGGTAACAAGATTTTTGATCTAAGTCTTGTAGTTTTTATGCTCATGTTTTAGAGTGGAAATGGTTTTCTCTGAGTCTTCTATTTTAAGCTTATAGTAATTTTCTACTCTTTTAAAATTAGCTTTTAAAATGTTCAAACACTCAAGATCAGATCTTACTTCTAAATTGTAGGACCTGTACATGTTAACTTTAGCAATGTATTCAGGAGAGCAAAGATGTTCCATTACCTTAGATTCATCATCGTCTGTCATCAAAGCTTGGTTTGGAGAGACATCTTCCACTTGAAAGCTCCAGTAAAATCCTCCTTCTTCGACAACAACTGTAGCTTGATGCTTTGGTTGGTTGGGCTTCTCAGTTCTTGGAGCTGCATTAGTGTAGTTTGGCCTTGACTGTGTTTGGCCACCATTTGTTCATAGTGCCTTACACTCCCTAGCAAAGTGGTCCATTTGGTTACAGTTGTAACACTTTAGTTTGCTCTTGTCCAATCCAAACTTTCCACTGCTCACATTGTGTGGAAACTTCCTCCTTGTCCTCTTGTAGAACTTCTTGGCTCTATGAGTGATAAGAGCCATCTACTGTACTATCTCCATGTACTCCAGATTATCTAGATGGATGCAGTCTAGGTCTTCAAGGGTGAAGAGAAAGTTGCCACAACTTTCATCTAAAGACATAGCCTAAGAAGAGTTAGGCTCTTGGAATTGGCTTCCTGGAGTTTAGCTCTCCCTTGGTGTCTCTGGGAAGGCGATGAAAGGACCTTTTGGTGTGTTTTCAGGGTAGCAGATGTGGCCATGTTATGGTTCTTTACTATACATTTCAAACACATAAAGTGCTAAACTCTTTTGGGTGCTGGATGAGCTATGAGATGGTTGCATGTTCATCACCATCTGGTAATCGCTTAGGATACCATACAGCTCAATAAGAGTGAGGGTAGAGAGGTTCTCAGTTCTATTGATGGCCATATAGTAGTGTGTCTATTCTCTAGGAAAATAGAACATGAACTTCCTCAGTATGTCCCTATTCTCAAGTTTTACTCCAACATCCACCAGAGTATCTACAATCTCAAAATACCTGAAGTTGTTGGACCCTGAAAGGATCATACATACCAATCCAAGTGGTGGTTGATGATTGCTCTGTTGAAATTCTCCCTAAGTCCAAGAAGTAATGCGGATGAAGAATCTGCACAAAGAAGAAGACAAGTGTCGGCTATCCGCATTTGTTTATGCAGATGACCATTGAACAAATGTTGACAAGTATTTGTGCTTCCGCATTAACAAATGCGGACAGCCGAACAAATGCTGCCAAGTATTTGTTTATCCGCATTAGTTAATGCGGATGCTTAGCAACAAATGCGCATAAGTGTTTGTCCATCCGCCTTTTTCAATGCTGATGACCAAACACCAATGCTGAAGAACAAAAAGAAATGCTGATGAAGATCAAGACATCTGTATTAGTTAATGCAGATGAATAGAAGAAAATGCTGATGAGAATTTTTGTACTTAGACTAGTTTTCTAATGTATAGTACAGGGGTAGTTTAGTCATTTTGTAAAGGCCTTTTGTCAGCCTATAAATAGAATAGAAAACCCTACTTTTGGGACATCCTAGAATGTTAGAATCTTCGAGAATCATATGTTTCAGTGGGGTTTTGTTAATACAAAGCATTCATTGTAACTTTTCACCATCATTAATACAAAGCATTTATGAATATTTCCAGCATTCAATGATCTGTGATTATATCATTCCGTAATATAATCACACACTCAATCATCATATTCGGTCCTAGTTGATTCACATCAACTGAGAATATCAGTCTCACCACCCAGTCAATTGGTATCAGAGCTTTGGCTCTCGGATTCGCTTCAAATCTGCCCATTTCTGAATGAAACTCGATTGAACTGGTGGTTGAGTTACTGTTAGTGAGTTCATCAACTTCTAACATGTATTCATGCTGAAATCTTACTAAAACATCGACTGATTCATTGTTCATCTGTACCGAACCAAGAACATATCTTCGAAAACCGCTTATTCTACTTGAAAAAGACAGAACAACAACATCATCAACATCATAAACTTCTGACCTAAAAGTTAACAGTGTAGTTACAACAGTAATTCTTTGACTATTTTTGTAAACAATCAACTGATATTGTTCACAAGATCCATTAAAATATTCACAAGTTAGACTGTTTGGACCACTTGGACTTAAAAATTAAACTAACACTTAATCAAACAATCTAAAACTAGTTTATTACAATGGATTCACTTAACTTTTTTGAACTTGGTCATGCTCCTAAACCTCTTATGCTTAGATAAAAATTTGAGTTTAAGCAAAGAAAAATCAGGTTTATGAATTATATTATAGGTGTTGATCCGGATTATTGGATTTCCATATGCAAAGGACCTTCATACACCCTCGACTGACCAAGCTGCATTATACAAAATAGCAAGAATACCCATTGAAGATCTAACTCTTGATGATGATGAGTATAAGAAGATAAAGATTGACCTTAAAGCATACTCCATTCTCACACAAGCTTTAAAAATGGATGTACTCAAAACACTTGAGAAACATAGAACAGCAAAAGTTGTGTGGGATGCATTGCTTATCATGTGTGAAGGAAGCAGTGAAGTGGCTGAAATCAACAAAAACAAGCTGGTTAATTAATATCAAACCTTCCATCACTCCAAAGGGGAGTCAATCTCAAAACAAATGCATCGATTTGTGCAGTTAGTTAATGATCTTGAGATTATGGGAGTTACATATAAAGAAAAGGAGATGAACAAGAAGATGCTACACAGCCTTCCTGAAAGTTGGAAGCAAAATGTGACCATGCTGAAAAACACTCATGATCTGGAAAGCACTACTATAGATATAATGATTGCAAAAATTGAAGCTCTTGAACTTGATGAAAGAAGCAGAAACCTTGGTGGACCACAAGTCATTGAGGCATACAAATTCCCATCAGACACTCATTCTGTGAAAAATGCATTCATTACTGAAGAAGATGATTTTCTCTCATTTAGAGATCAAATCAAATCAACTGGATTTAGCACTGCTTCATCAACTAACAAGCCATCAACCTCACCATAATCAACTAGATTCACTGTCACTCCCTCAAGCATGCCTACAGACCAGAAATCTGAAGAAGAAAAGGCTACTTAGAATGCCTTTGTTGCAAGCTTTGAAGCTTACTTGGGAGGAAGACTCACCTCTGCTCATCTAATCCAAGAATACCTAGAAGAAATAGATCCTGATGATATAGAAGAAAGGGATCTACAGTGGCAAATGGATATGATAGCTATGAGGGCTAAAAAGTTTTTCAGTAAATGTAGGAAGCTAAGTCTGAATGAGAATACCAACTTGGATATGATAAGTCCAAGGTTAGATGCATTAACTGTGGTATGACTGGCCATTTCTCAAGAGAATACAATGCCCCAAGAAGAAACAACAACAACTTTCAGAGAAGTTCTTAGGGCCAATCATCATCACCACCAAACTCAAGCTTTCAATCAAACAACCAACATCAATATCATGAACAACCTTACCAGAGTCAGCCACAACTGACAAATCAAGCCCATGAAAGCAGCCAACCTACTTCTAATGCTCTTGTCATCAAACAAGATGGAGTATGTGATTGGAGCCTGTATGCTTAGGAGGTGAAGCCTCAATTTCAAAATCATGCTCTTTTGGCTCACATAAATGATGCCCCCACACCCATGCCATCCGAGGTAAAATCTAATCTTTGCAGTGACAAATGCATTGCTGAACTGCAGGGATATCATGAGCACAATCACAAATTAGCTGTTATAATTAAAGAAGAAAAAGTAAAATCATAGATGCTTAAAAAAGAACTAAAAAGCTTTGAAATTAAAATCAAGTCACTCATCTCTGATATTGAAAAACTGCACGGGGAAAAGTATACTCTTGCAGCTGAAAATGAAAAGTTAACTGAAATGTTAACTCTATCCAAAGCTGAGCAATCAGCCACTGAAGTGAAACTTGAAAAGTTTCAATTGTCTTCAGCCAAGCTGCAAAAGATGCTTGATTCACAAAAGGATCCTAAGGACATGACTGGACTTGGATACAATTCCTTTCCCCACCTTACAATGACAATTACATTGTTATGCCTGAGTCAATCATTCTTACTGAGCAAAATGAACCTAAAACTATTGAAACTAAATTAGCAGTGTTATAAATTACAAATCCTCAAAATAAACCAACTGTTTATATTGAAACAAATAAGGAGAAAATCAAGTTAGGCCATCCAATCAAAATCAAAGAGTGCTTAGGCAAGTCGCTAAATGTCATTAAACCAAAAAGCCCAGTCAAGGAGCTGGTTTTGTGAAACCAACTGTTTATATTGAAACTCATCCCTGAAATTCCTAAAGAAAAGAAGAAAATTGTTGCTTTTGTGAAACCATCTGCTAAAAGCATGTCTGATTGTGAGATCAAATTTCCAAAGAATTCAATCATATCAGATAAAGTTACACTGAAAAACAAAGGGAAAACGCATTAAATTTAAAAGACAAAAAGCAAAATAGATTCTCAATCATTAAAACTAAAACAAGGAGCTGGTTTGATATCTTCAATAAAGATCATGTAAACCAGCAAGAAAAGGAGGATAGAAAAAGCATAGGGAAACAACATCAGCCTTAAAGAGTGAAAAACAGTAGTGTTGTGAAACAAACTATTAACAAGAATGATATTGCTTCCCCTTCAAAATCAAAGAGTGATGCTCAGTTGAAAACTGGTAAATCTACTGAGCATCAACATCAAGATCAATAAAAAGAGATAAACTCATATATTGTGACGTTTGTGAAATGTCAAATCACAGAACAGATTAGGGTTATTTCAATCAATACTGCTCAATTTGTGACATGAACAACCATTCCACAAAAATTGCTACTTTAACTGCAGGACCGGTTAAAGGATGGTCACTTACTACACAACACACAATAAGTGAGTGTTTAGAACACTTAACAAATCAAATAGGGAACTGGGAACAATTATAGTTTGATACAAAAAACACAAGCAAGTATGAGACAGAATAAGAAAAAAACAACACAAATATTGATTTTCAAGAATGTTGTATATTGCTCTTAAGTTCTTTACAAGTGTTAGAAAGCATAAGAAATGATACAAGGACCTGAGATACTTTATACTACATCCTACATCGGGTCATAATTAGAAAGCCAACTGGAAACATTTGATCTAGACAACAACAAAATCAAATGTAGAGTCAAAAGGCATATTGCCTTTTGACTGGTGACTATGACATGCTATAGCTCACATCCTAATATATTACAAAAAGAATAAAAGTACATAAAGTAGAAAGCAAAGGACTCAAGACCTCAATGTACAGTTACTAAAAGCATGGACCTTTTTACCAACTTATGTAAGTTGGTTACTAAACAGAGTTGTAGCGGAAAGTGTTCCACCTTTATAAAAAAGTACATCAGATAAAGCATGTGTTAAAAGTCTTTGGAAGAAATCAATTTTCACTTATTGGCTTCGGAAGACTTTGTCTTTGAAGCTTCAGAAGACTTCACTTTTAGCTTGGGAAGATGTTGGTCTTGGCTTTGAATTCTGATGCATGGTGTAAAACTTCCGAAGCATTTCTACTCTGTACTTCAATGCATGCATGCAGGAAAGACTTAGGATGTTTTAGGTGCATCATCCTTTCATGAAACCAGACAAACTCCCCCTAAACTGATGCTACCAAAACATTTGAAGACCTTAGATGTTGAAAGTCCTCATCATGATGATAACCATACCCTTCTTCATTAGATGGTCAGGATCACTCAAACTTTCAAAGTGTCTTCTCATATCAAAGAGATCATGCAGAGGTAGATTGAACATGTCCTACCATGTTTAGACATCTTCAACACCTTGATCTCTGATTACATGCCATCTTTTTGGATTAGTAATGTAGCTCTAGGACAAAATGGGTCTTCCTGATGCAAGAGGAGCTGCTTGAATTAGAGGTGTTTGAGCTTCCTCTTGTTGCACTTCCTCAGGATGTTCTGACTCATCCTGAGGCTTGGAGGTGGATGACTCTGACTTCTTCTTCTTCTTTGACTTGGGTTTAGAGGCCATCCTTTTCCTCCTCTTTAGAATCTTCAACTAAGAACACTGGCCTTCAACACCTTGTTGTTCAATTTTGTCTTTCTCAGTTAGGTCTCCCTCCATCACTGGTTCAGAAGGAAAGGGAGCTTGACCCTGCTGTGGATCAGAAGATGAAGCTTGTTGAGGTTCAGCAAAAGGTTCAGGTTGTGTTGTCTCAAATTGTTCAACCTTAACCTCCACTTCTTGAAGGGCTTGACTTGTGGGGAGTGTAAGTCAATAAGGTCTCCTCTTTTGATCTTCTGCTTGATCACCCTTATGTGCTCATCTATGGTGGATAGAGACATTGGGCCAAGTCTCCTTCCGGAGAATCCATACAGCTTCAAGAAGCTCATCATCCTCTACCTATCAGCAGACTTCTTTTGACTCTTTTGGATGATGGCTCTTGACTTGGCTACTTCTTTCCTCATCTTTCTCTTTGTAGCCTTTTGTTCTTTGAGTACTTTAAGTTCAAGTTGTTTGAGATACTCAAACTCAATATACTCAAAGGACAAGGAAAGAAGTGCATCTGTTTGGTAGAGTCATGTAGCACTCAAGTAGTTTATCATGTTTTGCCTGTTAGTTTCTTTATCTACCTAAGGTTCTTGTGTTGCCATAGTCTCTTGCACAAGGCTTTCTTAAACTGGAGACAGAGTAGGAACATGTTTGTACAGTCTTTTATGTCTCCTTTCTTCTTTGATTTGGAGGAGCAACCTTGCATCCTCTACTTCCTTTCTCTCTCTAGACATTTCTATGTCGGCCAGTTCATTTAATTCCTCTAAGGGGAGAGAAATGATCTCATCAATTTCATAGTTCCTAGTTTGTAAGTAAGTAATCTTGATTGCCCTTAACTCCTCATCTTAAGTATTTGGTCTGGGGGCAGCCCTGATTGCAGCTTCCATGAAGCCTAAAGACCCAGTAGTGCTACTTTCTCCCCTTAGCTTCCTCTTCCTCTCTCTCTCTCTCCTCCTCATCTCTTCAGGAGTCAGTATCCTTTTCTTTTTGTCACCAACAGACCTTTGTGACTCAGGGTGGAGAGAGCTTTTACCTTCATTGTTTGGAGTAGCTTCCATGCTCTGACCAGAGAGAGGTTGTGATACACCTTCACCAGCAGGTGTTTCACTGAGGGAATGGATTGTTAAAGTAGTTGTAGTTGTGACAATGCTCTCAGGCTCTATCACTGGGCTTTCAGTCAAGGTTTTCCCTTTGAAGCTAATCTCAGGGTCTGCCTCAACATCCAGTTTACCAATGACATTACCTGATTCCCTTTGTCTTCTTCTTGAGATGAACTCTTCAATAATCATGTCTTGAATCCTTTGAGCCAGCCTGTCAGCTTGCCTAGATTGGCTTGGATTGGCAAGTGGCCTGTTGACCAGGTCAAGACCTTCATAGTAGTTCAAGGTCTGAAAGGTGAAGACTTCTTGCTGCCCTTGAACTCTTTAAAGTATAAAGGCTCTTCTATCAGCATCATACCTCCACCCAATTATTTAGTTTGAATTTTCTTGGGGTAGGGATGACATAGCCCTTGGAATACCTTCCTCAAAGGGACTCTGAATGAGTGAGTCTAGTGAATGGACATCAATGTCACCTTGAGGATGTTGCTGAGTATGGACAATTGCAAGTGAGGATGGTGAGTCCTCAATGTCCATACTCTGTGAAGAACTTCCAGGTTCTATGATTGTTATGACTTTCTTCCCCTTTTTTGGTAGCATCACCCTCTTGCATAGGTGAGCTAGGACTTAGGTCAATCACATCCACAGGTTCTTATGTTCCTGGATGAGCTCTCCTTAAAGGTCTCCCAGCTAGTTTTTCCTTAAGATAAGATATCTTAAGTTGCTGATCATTGACCCTATTTTGTAAGGTAGTCACTTGAGATTCCAGATGACTAACCTTAGAGACTAAATAGGAGCATGTTTGTGACAATTTTATGCACCTTTAGTCTCATGTTCACCTTATCTTCATCAGAAGAATCATTTGGGGATGAGAGAATTGGACCAAAGTCTTCACTCTCACCACCAGCATCATGTTCTTGGCTGTTGGATTTCCCTTGCTCACTGACCGCTTCAAATGAAGTGTCAATGGGCTGAGTTGTCATGGTTGAGGTCTTAATGATGTAATCACTTGCAGAAGTGAGAGCCTCTTCCATATGGACCTTCTGAACAGGTTCAAAGAGATCCACCTCAGTGATGGGTGAATGATGTGGGCTAGACAAGAGAGAGGCAAGAGCACTCATCTCTCTTTGAGTGGGGGAGGAGTAGAGAGACGCATGGTACTCACTGAATCCCATGTCTTTATCATCATAGAATTCAAGGTTAGGAATGGGTTGATTTAGATCAATAGGCTGGGGATGGTAACTTTCCTTTGAAGGTGGTTCACTTGAGTGTTGAGACTCAGAGTGAAGGCTTAAGGCTGATGGGCTAATGAGCTCATCAGGCTGAGCATGAGGAACCTCAGTACTGATTCTTGATGAGATGGGAGTGGTTTGCTCCTGAGGAGAAGTAGGAGCTCTAGTCTCCACCTCTTCCTGTATGAGTGATGATATGGGGGCCTGCACAAGCTGAATAGCTAATGTAGGGGTTCATTTGGATTTTCTTTGGTAGGTGAGGAGTATTTTAGGCTATGTAGGTGGTTGAGAAGTAGAAGGTGTGGGTTCAAAACTAGCTTGTGTTGCTAGGTTGTCACCTTGAGCAATGAGCTCTAACATTTTGGGGATAAGGGTTGTTTCTACCCCGGAGAAGCCAACAGTTGGCTTCTTCATTATCTTAAAGATGTCGGGCTTCATGTGTCCCAATTTAAGAATATTACCTGTTTCCCTCAACTATGAGCCCAGTTCACAGTTGAGAATGTATTAAACATATCTATGAAACATATAATACTCCAAGGAGTCCAATTTGCAAGTAAATTTGTATAAACAAATTGAGAGTACCTGAATTTGACCCCTTGGACCATTTCATGAACTATGAAGGAGAGATCTTCGAGAATCTGGTCCCAGCCACCATGCTTGTTGGACAAGATGTGGATGACTACATGGAGTAGATACTTCCACTGGGATGAGACCTTCCCTTTCCTGAAGGTCTTGATAGAGAAATCTCCTTCATAGCCCATTTGCTCAAAGGAGTGGTTTACAGCTTCTTTAGGAAAGGACAATTCACCTTTCTCCTCATCCAGCTGAAGATGAGTGTTGATGATGGCTGGAGTGATGAAGATTGTCCTCCCCTACACTGTGGCAAACAGTGCCCTCCCCCTATCTATAATGACATCTTGGCAGGTCTTCCAAAATTCTAACAGATGATCCTCATAGAATGGAGGATAAATGGTTAGGGAGGTGAAGTAGTTTGTCAAAGAAAGGAAACGGCAAACCTCTGAGAAACTTGGATCTTTCTCAGAGTCCAACAGAGCAACCTGATTGTGTTGCATGTGGAGTTGCATTGAAAAATTTGGGTTGTTTCTGCGGTTGAGGTTGGCCATTTTAGACAGCTTAGTGGTGAAGAAAGATAAGAACAAAGGCAGTTTGTAGGTGAATTTAGGTTTTTGGGAATAGTTCAGATGAAGAAGAGACTGAAAGAGGGGGGAACCGTTGGGTATATATATGAAATGGATCTGAGACAAAGTTAATGAAAGAGGATAAACTTTGGAAACTGGATGTCGGTCCAACTTCTGAAAAGGTAGTTTTCTTTTGCCCAAAAAGTAGTTTTCTTGGAAGTCTAAAATCTTCCGTAGGTAATTTTACTTCGGAAGTTTTGATAAAAAGCTTCTGAAGCCAAAATGACATTGGAAGATATCCCAAAGAGTTTAGAAAATTTTGCTTCGAAAGAGATTAAGACTAAGAAATTTTATTCTAAGAAGAATAAAGCTTCCGAGACTTATTGCTTTCAAAAGAAATTTGTTCTTTAAAACATACAAGTATTCAAGAGTAATTTTAAGCTTCGAAAAATATTTTGAGAATTTCTTCCGAAAGTAAATTCACTTAAGTAGTTGTTTGTTTTAAAGACATAAATTTCGTCCGAAGGTAAATGCATATCTTCCGAAGTATAAAAAAGATCAAAATTTTTAAAAAATCTAAGGAATATCATTTAAAAGATTTTTCTTCCAGAGTAAATAAGGGCTTATGAAGGTGATAAAATAGACAATTTAGGATAAACAGATTTTAGAAATAGTACGAGTTAGTTTTAAGAAAAGCTACTCAAAGTTAATCATCCCAATAGCTGAAGAGCAAGAGGTTCCAACTGTTGACCCACCAGCCCATGAATTAAAGGATGATACCACTATGGAGACCATCACAGGGAGAATCAGGTAAATCAACCCACATTCACTAGTGATGATTAACCCCTAACCATCAAAGCTAGAAGAAACAGGGATAAGGTAGCCAGAAAAACTACTAAAAAAGTGGCTGAATCCAAGCTAAAGATAGACCCAAAACAAAAGAGTGTGTTCATTTCAGCTGGATTCCAGGTAGTTGGAAACTCTGATCCTGGAAAGGAGTGTAGTGCCAGCACTCTTGTTCTGTTAAGGGATCAGAAGTTAAAGGGAATGACTGTTGATGAAGACAAGAAGAGCAAGAAACAACAGTCCTCAAATTCCCAAAAGATTAACATTGCATGCATAATGTGTGGTCTGCAAAACCATATGGCTAAAGATTGTTATTACAATCCTGTAAGCACACATTATACAAATTATGTTAAGAAAGAAGGAGTCAAGGAGGGTTTCATATTTGGACTTTATCACATGGTTCAAGTGATGAGGAAAGGAAAGCTTGTTTCCGAAGCAAAATTGCTTTCGAAAGAAACTGTAAGGATTCCTGAAGTCTGATGCAACCCAAAACATCCTAAGTGTCTCAGCAACATGCACTAAGTACTGAAGTGAAGAATGCTTCGGAAGTTTTACACAATGCATTAGAAAATACTCTAAGTGTAAAATCTTCCGAAGCCAAGACCAATATCTTCCGAAGCCAAACATGAAGTCTTCCGAAGCTTCAGAGCAAAGTCTTCCGAAGCTTCAGCCTATGAAGACAGATTTCTTCCGAAGACTTTTAGTACACATGCTTTATCTGATGTACTGTTCCATAAAGCACCTTTTCCGCTGCATCTCTGTAAAGTCACCAACTTACATAAGTTGGTGAAAAGGGCCTTGCTTTTGGTAACTGTACATTGAGGTCTTGAGTCTGTAACTTTCCACTTTATGTACTTTATCCTTTTTTAATGTATAAGGATGTGAGCTATGGCATGTCATAGTCACAAGGTCAAAAGGCAGATATGCCTTTTGATCCTACAATTGATTTTGTTAGTGTCTAGTCAATTGTATCCAGCTGGCTTTCAAAGTATAGCCGGCTGTAGGTTGTAGTATAAGTATTTCAAGTTCTTGTATCTTTCTTTATGCTTTGTAACACTTGTAAAAGAACTTGAGAAAGCAATATACTGCCTCCTTGAAACCCATACTCTCTTGTTCTGTCTCTTGCTTTACTTGTGTTCTTTGTATCACTTTGGTTAACCCAGTTCACTGTTTGATTAAAGTTTAGTTAATCTCCTCATTGTGTTGTTGTGTTGTAATTGTGTTTAAGCCCTTAAACGGTCCTGCAATTGGTATCAGAGCATTCCAGGCTCTTGATATAAGATCTAACCATCTTAAGATCCCTCACACACACAAAAACTAAACTCTTCAAATGGCTTCCATCTCAAAGACTGATATGGAGACTGGAACCATGAACAAATCCCCACTGATCACTCTTGATGATTTTGACACCTGGTGCATGAGGATGGAAGGCTTCATCAGGTCTCTTGATTCAAGAATGTGGGAATCTGTTGAGAATGGACCTTTCATACCCAGCACCCCCTCTGCTACTGGTGCTGGTATGATTCCTAAAGATGTGGCCAACTACTCAGATGAAGATAGAAAAAGAGTAGAGATTGACAGGAAGGCCATGACTGCTCTTCAGACTGCTCTCCCAAACTCTGTATACAGAGGTTTTAAGAAGTGCAAGACAGCCAAACAGCTGTGGGATGCACTGAAGCTGATGTATGAAGGCTCCTCTGAAGCCAAGGAGAACAAGAAAGATCTTCTGAAGCAGCAGTTTGAGAATTTCACCTTCAAAGCAGGTGAAACCATGACCCAACAATACTTCAGGTATGTTGAGATTGTGGATACCCTAGTGGATGGAGGAGTTCCTCTTGAGAACAGGGACATTGTAAGGAAGTTCATGTCCTCACTTCCTAGGCAATGGACACACTATTGTGTGGTGATCAAGAGGACTGAGAACCTTAAAACTCTTACTCTGACAGAGTTGTATGGGATTCTCAGTGGATACCAGATGGAGATGAACATGCAAGGTTCATCTGGCAACTCCAACAATCAAATGGGTTCAGCCCTTCATGTGGTTGAAAGGGACAGCATAGAACCCCAACATCATCTCATATGCTACCCTGACAACTCACAAAAGGGTCCTTTCATCACCTTCCCGGAGACACCAAGGGAGAACTTTACTCAAGGAAGCCCATTCCAAGAGACAAGTTCTTCTCAAGCCTTTGTGTCTGCTGATGAAAGCTGTGGGAATTATCTCTTCACTCTTGAAGACCTGGACTGTATCCATCCAGATGACCTGGAATACATGGAGATAGTTCAGCAGATGGCTCTCCTCACTCACAGAGCCAAGAAGTTCTACAAGAGGACAGGAAGAAGATTTCCAAGCAATGCTACCAGTGGAAAGTTTGGGCTGGATAAAAGCAAAGTTAAGTGTTACAACTGTAACCTTATGGGTCACTTTGCTAGGGAGTGTAAGGCACCTAAAGCAAATGGGGGCCAAACACAACCCAGACCAAACTACACTGACAAAGCCCCTCAGGCTGAGAAGACAAAGCAACATGCTGCTGTTGCTGTTGAAGAGGGAGGCTTTGACTGGAGCTTTCAGGTGGAAGATGCTTCTCCAAACCAAGCACTGATGGCTGACCATGATGAAGCCAAGGTATTGGAACATCTCTGCTCTCCTGAATGCATTGCTAAAGTAAATAGATACAGGTCCTACAACTTAGAGATGAGATCTGATCTTGAGTCATTAAACATATTAAAATCTGATTTTAGAAAGTCTGAAAATGATTACAAGTTAAAGATAGAGGACTTGGAGAAAACCATTTCAGTACTAAAACATGAACATACAGATTTTAGAACTCAGATCCAAGATCTCATCACTAAGTTGACTGAGTGCCAGGCTGAGCTTGTGATCAGCAAAGCCAAGGCAGAGAAGAGTGTTCTTGAAGAAGAGACCTTCAAGAACATGATATCCTCATCCCTGCACAACAAAGTTTGTTATCAAAATAGACAGGGACTGGGATCAAATGAGATAGCTCCTCCACACACAATCTTGTCTGTAAGATCTCCTAGGTGTGGAACTTGTGAAGATGAGCTTCCTCTCATAGATCCTGTAAGTGAGGATGATGAAGAAGTGATAGTGAAGAATTCCTCTGAGAAGAGTGAAGAAGAGGATTCTTCCAAGGGCCACTATCCTTCTGAGGAGAAGAAATCAACTGTGATGACCAAGTCCAAGAGAAAGAACTTGATCAGGAAGAGCAAAAGAAAAGCAAAGAAGGCTCAAGAAATCAAGGCTACTTTTGATGCTAAGCAGAAACAAGTTTTATCTCTGCAGGTTTCAAAGTAGTAAGGACTGAAGACATCAACCAAGACTCCTCAGCTAAGAGTCATGGTTCTTGTTCAAATCATCTCAGTGCAAAGAAGAAGACTGAGCTGCTGTGTACCACTGCTGCACAGCCTGGACCATCAAACTCCAAGAACAGTTCACAGCCCAAAAGAACTGTCTCAGCATCTACCAAGATGAAGGTGGAGAAGGGATGTGACCAAAGCCAGTCTTGCTCTCAAAAGGAGACTTCTTTGAAGAAGAAAATGTTATGTGTCATGTGTGAAAGTACTTCTCACATTGCTAAGGATTGCCCATACAATCCTAAAAGTACTGTCCACATGACCAATACAAAGACTTCAAAGAGTCTCAAGAAGTCTCAAGCTTCGGAAGGAAAGTCTGTTTCCTTCGGAAGCTCCAAATCAAAGAAGAAGGTAAATGGAAAATTACCTTCGGAAGCAAAGTTGGTCTCGGAAGAAAGGAGTTCTTCCGAAGCACTGAAGTCTGCTGCAGTGACTGTAGATTCTTCCGAAGGATCAGTCATCAAAACTTGTGAAGTTCCAAAAGCTTCTAAGGTTTTGAAGGTCAAGTCCAAGACTCCAAAGGTGGTGTGGAAGTCTAAGAAAGACCAAATGACTGAGGTTTCTCCATCAACAACAGCTGAAGATCCCCATAGTACAACCATAGGATCTATTACTGTTGCATTACCTTCTATTACACTTAATGAGCCCAAGACAAGTAAGGCTTGGGTTTCCAAATGTAACTAATCATCTTCTTTGTGCAGGAACAGCTCAAGACAAACAGGAATGTCTGGATAATTGACAGTGGCTGTTCCAGGCACATGACAGGCAATAGGTCTCTACTCCATAATTTTGAGAGAATTGATGGAGGACCAGTTGCTTTTGGAGGAGATGAAGGTGGTTACATTTCTGGAAGGGGCAAGGTCACAAATGGTAAGCTCAGCATTGAGAAGGTAAACTTTGTTAAGGAGCTTGGGTACAATCTTCTGAGTGTATCCCAATTTTGTGATCAGAGTCATAACATGCTCTTTACTGAGCATGAGTGCATTGTTCTCAAGCCTGGAGTGGTCATTCCTCATGAGCATATCCTGCTCAGAGCCCCCAGGAAAGGGAACATGTACAAGATGGATTTGCAAGAAACATCTCCCTCTGGAGAAGTTTCATGCTTTCTATCTAAAGCAAATAGTGATGAGTCTTTCCTATGGCATAAAAGAATGTGCCATGTAAACTTTAAGAACATGAATAAATTAATTAAACATGATCTGGTAACTGGAATGCCAAAGAAAGAGTTTACAAGTGATGATCATTGTGTTGCATGCCTGAAAGGGAAGCAACACAAGGTATCTCACAAGCCTAAGGAAAAGAACTCCATCACTACTCCCCTACACTTGTTACATATGGATCTCTTTGGCCCCACCAGTGTAATGAGTTTAGGAAGGACCTCTTACTGTCTGGTGATCACAGATGATTTTACAAGATTCACTTGGGTCTTCTTCCTTAGAACTAAGGATGAAACCCCTGAGATTCTGAAGAATTTCATCTTAAAAGTTGAGAATCAATGTGATCACAAGGTCAAAACCATAAGATGTGATCAAGGAACTGAATTCAAGAACCAAATCCTTGATACATTTTGTGATGAAAAAGGTATTACAAGACAATATAGTGCTCCCAGGACTCCTCAGCAAAACGGAGTTGCTGAGAGGAGAAACAGGACACTTATTGAAGCTGCAAGAACTATGTTGTCTGACTCTAAACTGCCTATCACCTTCTGGGCAGAGGCAGTTAATACTGCTTGCTATGTGCAAAACAGAGTTTTAGTAGTTAAGACACATGGTAAGACTCCTTATGAACTTTGGCACAAGAGGAAACCTTTCATTGGTTTTCTCAGGTCATTTGGATGTCCCTGCACCATCTTGAATACCAAAGATCAAATTGCCAAGTTTGCTGAGAAATCAGATGATGGACATTTCATTGGATACTCTTCCCAAGCTAAAGCTTATAGAGTATACAATCTCAGAACTAGAATTGTTGAGGAGTCAGCCAATGTGACTTTCAATGAGCACACTCCTTGTGTGGCTGGTTCTGGTCCGGATTGGCTGTTTGATCTTGATTTAGTTACCAACTGTTTTAACAAATCTTGTGAGCATGTTTCAGGATCTGCAGAAAATCTAAATACAGGTGATCCTGATCCAAGATTTGAGCTAGGAAGACCTTCAACTCATACATCTTCAGCTCCAGTTGGAACTACTTCAGCAAATGAGGTTTCTATCAGCACAACAATGACAAATTCAGCTGATACATCTGGCATGCCTTCAAATTCCAGCTCAGAGGCCTCTCAACCAGATAAAGACACCTCACTTGTAGAAGACAACAATGGTGATGGTGATAGTGATCAGGAATTTCTTGATGCTAATAACCATACCATAGATGACAACATCAATGATGTCACACACTCATTGGATCAAGTTAATCTTGATAAGTGTGATAATGTGGAGGGTGAATCTTCCAGACCAGATCTAAATTTCTCAAATTTGGATCTTTCTCAACAACTTGCTGTGATCCCTCAGCTAAGGATCCACAAGTCTCACCCCACCACAAACATCATTGGAGATGTTGTCACAGGGGTAAGAACAAGAGGACAAACCCATGAAGCAAATGTTTGTCTTCACTCTTGTTTCTTATCTCAGATAGAGCCCAAGAAAGTTGATGAAGCTCTAAAGGATGGAAGTTGGGTTGAAGCTATGCAACAAGAGCTGCTTCAATTCAAAAGGCAGAAAGTTTGGAACCTTTGTCCTCTTCCTCATGGGAAGACTACCATTGGAACCAAATGGGTTTTTAGGAATAAGAAGGATGATAGAGGAATCATCATCAAGAACAAGGCAAGACTAGTTGTTCAAGGATACACACAAGAAGGGATTGACTACACTGATGTCTTTGCTCCTGTAGCAAGACTAGAAGCTGTTAGGATATTCCTGGCATTTGCTGCATCCAAGAACTTCAAGGTCTACCAACTTGATGTAAAGTGTGCTTTCTTATATGGAGTGATTGATGAGGAGGTTTATGTCAAACAGCCACCTGGTTTTGTAGACCCTGATCATCCTGATTATGTCTGCAAGCTTGACAAAGCTCTTTATGGGCTGCATCAGGCACCCAGGAAGTGGTATGAGACACTATCTGAGTATCTTTGTAAACATGGATACAGAAGAGGTACTATAGATGGAACTCTCTTCATCAAAGGACAGGGAAATGACTTATTGCTGGTTCAAGTATATGTAGATGACATCATCTTTGGTTCAACTAATCCAAAGCTCTGCAAAGACTTTGAGAAGCTGATGAAAGACAGATTTGAGATGAGTTCAATGGGAGAACTCAACTTCTTTCTGGGAATTCAAGTGAAGCAGGTTGAAGATGGCATCTTCATAAGTCAGTCAAAGTATGTTCAAGACATACTCAAGAGGTTCAACATGACTGATTGTAAGATTGCTAAGACACCCATAGCCAGAAACCACTCCCTTGGTCCAGATCTTGAGGGGGAGTGTGTAGATGAACACTTATACAGGGCTATGATTGGGTCTCTTATGTATCTTACAGCTAGCAGGCCTGATATCATGTTTGCTACATGTATTTGTGCAAGATATCAAGCCAACCCTAAGATGTCTCACTTAATCACTGTGAAAAGGATTTTAAGATACCTCAAAGGTGCTTCAACACTTGGTCTATGGTATCCAAAGAATCCAAATTTCAATCTGTATGCCTATACAGATAGTGATTATGGTGGTTGCAATATGACTGCAAAGTCTACATCTGGGGGATGTCAATTCCTTGGTGGAAGGGTTGTCTCATGGCAATGCAAGAAACAATCCTGTGTGTCTGCATCAACTGCTGAGGCTGAATACATTGCTGCTGCAAGCTGCTGTGCTCAAGTGCTTTGGATTCAAAATCAGATGCTGGACTATGGATTTAACTTCAAAGAGACTCCTATCCACATAGACAACAATAGTGCTATCTCTATCACTGAGAACCCTGTGCAGCACTCAAGGACCAAACACATCAACATCAGGTATCATTTAATAAGAGATAACTATGAAAAGGGATTAATTAAACTAGTCAAAGTTCATACAGATGAACAATATGCTGATCTGTTCACAAAAGCTTTTGATGAACAGAGATTTAAGTATCTGATATCAGCTATTGGGATGATTAACTTTGAGTAGACTTTTTCTTAAAACTAATTCTAATTATTTCTTCTTAAAATATGTGTGTCCTAAGTTGTCTAGTTCATCACTTTCATAAGCTCATGTTTTCTTTGGATGTAAAATTCTTTTTGAAGACTTTCCTTAGATTCTTGAAAATTTTTGATACTTCGGAAGATAAAATTTTATCTTCGGAAGAAAAACATGTCTTCAAAATAAATAACTGTCTAAGAGATTTTACCTTCGGAAGAAGTCAAAATTCATCTTCCGAAGCTTAAAATTCTTATCTCAGACACTTATTCATTTTTAAGGACCTTTTCCTTCCGAAGCAAAATTAACCTTCGGAAGCTTTGTTTATTCCTATACAAAGCATCCAAGGGTTTATTTCTCTTCCGAAGCATAAATTTCAAGACTCTCAGGAAAATCTTCCGAAGCCATTTTAGCTTCGGAAGCTTTTTCAATCAAAACTTCCGAAGACAAATAACCTTCGGAAGCTTTTCGAATTCCAAGAAAACTACTTTTTGAGCAAAAGTAAACTACCTTTTCAGAGGTGGGACCGACTTCCGGATTTCAAAGTTTATCCTCTTTCATTAACTTTGGTTCAAATCCCTTTTCATATAAATACCCAACGGTTCCCCCTCTTTCCCACTATCTTCCTCAATTCTACTATTTCTCTAACCTAATTCTCTAAACCGCCTTTGCTTTCTACCTTTCTTCACCCTTAAGCTTCTGAAATGGCCAACCTTAACCGCAGAAACAACCCAGATTTCTCCATGCAACTTCACAGGCAACATAATCAAGTTGCTCTGTTAAGCTCTGAGAAAGATGCAAGTTTCTCAGAGATTTGCCAATTCTTGACTCTGTCAAACTATTTCACCTCCCTGACCATTGATCCTACTCTATATGAGGATCACTTGCTTGAATTCTGGAAGACCTGCCAAGAGGTCATTATGGATGGGGAGAAGGCACTGTCTGCCACAGTGCAAGGGAGGACAATCTTCATCACTCCGGCCATCATTAACCAACATTTGCAGCTGGATGATGAAGAAGGTGAGGTGTCCTTCCCAAAAGAAGCTGTTAATCATTCTTTTGAGCAGATGGGCTATGAGGGAGATTTCTCTGTAAAGACCTTCAGGAAAGGGAAGGTCTCATCCCAATGGAAATTCCTGCTCCATGTGGTTATCCACAGCTTGTCAAACAAGCATGGTGGATGGGACCAGATTCCTGAGGATCTCTCCTTTATAGTTCATGGAATGGTTCAGGGGGTCAAGTTCAGGTATTCACAATTTGTTTATACTAATTTACTTGCAAACTTAGACTCCTTAGAGTATTACATGTTTCCTAGATATGTTCAACACATTCTCAACTGTGAACTGGGCTCACAGTTGAGGGAAACAAGTAATATTCTTAAATTGGGACAGATGAAGCCCGGCATCTTTAAAATAATGAAGAAGCCAACTGTAGGCTTCTCAGGGGTAGAAACAGCCCTAGTCCCAAAAATGTTAGAGCTCATTGCTCAAGGTGACAACCTAGCAACACAAGCTAGTGTTGAACCCACACCTCTTTTGTCCTTACCCTAAAAAGACCAGAAATCACCCTCACCTACCAAAGAAAATCCAAACGAACCCCTGCTCAGGCTATTGAGTCTGTGCAGGCCCCCAAATACTCAACCTTACAGGAAGAAGTGGACACTAGAGCTCCCACTTCTCCTGAGGAGCAAACCACTCCCATTACTTCACCTATCAGGGCTGAGGTTCCTCAAGCTCACCCTGATGAGCTCACTAGCCCAACAGCCTTAAGCCTTCACTCTGAGTCTCAACACTCAAGTGAACAACCTTCAGGGGACAGCTACCATCCCCAGCCTTTGGATCTCAACCAACCAATTCCCAACCTATCCTTTTATACTGATGAAGACTTAGGATTCAGTGAGTACCATGAGTCTCTCTTCTCCTCCCCTACTCAAAGAGAGATGAGTACCTCTGACTCTCCTCAGTCTATCCCACATCAGTCACCTATTACTGAGGTGGACACTTCTGAACCTGTTCAGGATGTCCATATGGAAGAGGCTCTCACTTTTGAAAGTGATTACATCATTAAGACCTCAACCATGGCAACTCAGCCCACTGGCATCTCAACTGAGGCTGCCAGTGAGCAGAGGAAAACCAGCAGCCAAGAAACTCAAGCTGGTGGTGAGAGAGAGGACTTTGGTCCAATCATCTCATCCCCCAATGATTCTTCTGATGAAGATGAGGGGAATTTGAGACTAAAGGTGCAGAAATTGTCAAAAACATGCACCTATTTAGTCTCTAAGGTTAGTCACTTGGAATCTCAGGTGACTACCCTGCAAAACAGGGTCAATGATCAGCAACTCCAGATTTCATATCTGCAGGAAAAACTAGCTGGGAGACCTTTAAGGAGAGCTCAACCAGGAACACAAGAACCTGTGGAAGTGATTGACTTATCCTCCAGCTCACCTATGCAAGTGGGTGATGCTACCAAAAAGGGGGGAGAAAGTTGTTACAACCACAGAACCTGGGAGTTCTTCAGAGAGAATGGACATAGAGGACTCACCATCCTCACTTGCTGTTGTGCATTCTCAGCAACTTCCTCAAGTTCACATTAATGTGGACTCTATAGACTCTCTCATCAGGAGTCTCTTTGAGGAAGGTATACCAAGGGCTGTCTCATCTCCACCACAAGGAACTGGCAACTACATCATAAGGTGGAGGTATGATGATGACAGAAGAGCCCTTATACTTCACAGAGTTCAAGGCCAACAAGAAGTTTTTCAATTCCAAAGCCTGAGCTTCTATGAAAGACTGGATTTAGTCAACTTGCCACTTGTCAATCCAAGCAATTCAAGACAAGCTGACAGGCTGGCTCAAAGAATCCAAGACAGGATCCTTGCAGAGTTTCTCTAAGAAGGAGACTTAGGCAATCAGGCAATGTCATCGGTCAACTGGATGTTGAGGTGGACCCTAAGATTAGTTTCATAGGGGAAACCTTGACTGAAGGCCCAGTGGCAGAACCTGAGACCCCTGTCTCATCATCAACAACTGCTGCAGAGGTCCAAACTCCATCTGAGACACCTGCTGGTGAAGGTGTTTCTCAGCCTCTCTCTGGCCAGAGCATGGAAGCTACTCCAAGCAATGAAGGCCAAGCCTCAATCCACCCTGAGTCACAAAGGTCTGTTGGTGACAAAGGGAAAAGGATAATGACTCCTGAGGAAATTGAGGAGGAAGAGAGAGAGAGGAAAAGGAGACTAAGGGGAGAAAGTTCTACTGGGTCATCTAGCTTCATGCAAGCTGCAATCAGGGCTGCCCCCAGACCAAATACTCAAGATGATGAGTTAAGGGCAGTCAGGATTACCTACTTACAGACCAGGAACTATGATATTGATGAAATCATCTCCCTCCCCTTAGAAGAGTTAAATGAACTGGCTGACATGGAAGTGTCAAGAGAGTTGAAGGAGAAAGAGGATGCAAGGTACTTCTCCAACTCAAAGAGGAGAAGAGACAGAAAAGACTTTACAAGCATGCTCCCACTCTCTCACCAGTTCAAGAAAGTCCTGCACAGGAAGATGTGGCTCCACAAGAACCTCAGGTAGATAAAGAGAAGATAGGATCAAGATGATCAACTACCTGAGTGCCACAGGCTTCTATCAGGCAGATGCACTTCTTCCCTTGTCCTATGACTTCATTGAGTTTGAGTACCTAAAGCAACTTGAGCTTGAGCTAGTCAAGGAAAAGAAAGACAACTAAAAGGAAGCTAAGGGAAGAAGCTGCAAAGTCAAGAGCCATCATTCAAAAGAATGCAAAGAAGTCTGCTGACAGACAAAGAATGGTGAGCTTCTTGAAGCTGTATGGATTCTCCGGAAGGAGACTTGGCCCCATGTCTCTATCCACTATGGATGAGCATATTAGGGTGATCAAGCAGAAGATTAAAAGTGGAGAACTCATTGACTTGCACTCTCTTCCAAGTCAAGTCCCACCTGAAGTGGAGGTCAAGTTTGAACAACCAGAGACACCTCAACCAGCACCTCCAGCTGAGCCTCAGCAAGCTTCATCTTCTGATCCTAGGCAGGGTCAAACTCCCTCTCCTTCTGAACCTGTGAGGGAGGAACACCCAACTGAGAAAGACACTGATGATCATCAACATGGTGCTGCAGACCAGTCTTCTCAGTTAAAGACATCCAAGAGGAAGAAGAGGATGGCTTCTAAACCAAAGACTAAGAAGAAGAAGCCAAAGTCATCTACCTCTGCACCTCAGGCTGAATCAGATCAACCTGAGGAAGTGCATGATGAGGCAGCCCAATCAACTCCTATTCAAGTGGCTCCTCTAACTACTGAGACACCCATCTTGTCCTGGACTACTACTCTACCAATCCAGAAAGATGGAATGTTATCAGAGATCAAGGTGTTGAGAATGTCTACTCATGGCAAGACATAATCAACTTACCTCTGCATGATCTCTTTGAGATGAGAAGATACTATGAGAGTCTTGATGATCCTGACCATCTAATGAAGAAAGGAATGGTCCTGATTGTACTGAAGACTACCAACATTTGAAGATCTTCTAAGTGTTTTGGTAGCATCAGCCTAGGGGGAGTTTGTAAGGATTCCTGAAGTCTGATGCAACCCAAAACATCCTAAGTGTCTCAGCAACATGCACTAAGTACTGAAGTGAAGAATGCTTCGGAAGTTTTACACAATGCATTAGAAAATACTCTAAGTGTAAAATCTTCCGAAGCCAAGACCAATATCTTCCGAAGCCAAACATGAAGTCTTCCGAAGCTTCAGAGACAAAGTCTTCCGAAGCTTCAACCTATGAAGACAGATTTCTTCCGAAGACTTTTAGTACACATGCTTTATCTGATGTACTGTTCCATAAAGCACCTTTTCCGCTGCATCTCTGTAAAGTCACCAACTTACATGAGTTGGTGAAAAGGGCCTTGCTTTTGGTAACTGTACATTGAGGTCTTGAGTCTGTAACTTCTTTCCACTTTATGTACTTTATCCTTTTTGTAATGTATAAGGATGTGAGCTATGGCATGTCATAGTCACAAGGTCAAAAGGCAGATATGCCTTTTGATCCTACAATTGATTTTGTTAGTGTCTAGTCAATTGTATCCAGCTGGCTTTCAAAGTATAGCCGGCTGTAGGTTGTAGTATAAGTATTTCAAGTTCTTGTATCTTTCTTTATTATGCTTTGTAACACTTGTAAAAGAACTTGAGAAAGCAATATACTGCCTCCTTGAAACCCATCTCTCTTGTTCTGTCTCTTGCTTTACTTGTGTTCTTTGTATCACTTTGGTTAACCCAGTTCACTGTTTGATTAAGTTTAGTTAATCTCCTCATTGTGTGTGTTGTGTTGTAATTGTGTTTAAGCCCTTAAACGGTCCTGCAATATATATATATATATATATATATATATATATATATATATATATATATATATATATATATATATATATATATATATATATATATATATATATATATATATATATATATATATATATATTCATAAATGCAAAAAAACATTGAACAATAACATTGCTAATAGTGTCTCTATACGTGAGTAAGTCTATTAATAATGCATGATTTCTACACTTTATCCTAATACCAATCATTTTTTAACAACTAATTGGATTGCTAATATACCATTGGTATATATGATCATCTTCATTACTCAAATATGAAATCTTGGGACAACAGGTTGATACGTTCCCAAAGGATATTTCAATCATTTAAAGAGTCTGCACAACAAGAGTAGATGCATAAAGGAGTCAAGGAGGCTTGAACTCACCTTGTTTAAATTGAGAGCCCCAACTCCACCTTTTAGGCTCAAGCTTGACTCGTAAATAATTTTCAAGCCCAAGCTTGTTTGTTATGTATTTATTATTTTATGTATTTTTATAATTATAGCTTTTATGCATAAATAAGGTACGTTATTTAGTAATTTTTATCATAATTTAATATATAACAACTAGACTTGCGAGTCCAACCGAGCCCATTATTATATAATTTTTATTATATTAATTATATACTATATAACTTATTCAATAAAATTAATACAAAAATAGTCTCGGTTAGGCTCGCAAGCCTAGTCAAGCTCAATTTATAAAACTCAAACACAAAGCTCAAACTCATTTATTATATAGCTCCAATATATGCTCAAGCCTGTATAAACACGACTCGATTTGACCTTTTAACGAGTCAATCTCAAGTATTTCACAAGTGGCTCGATTTGTTTATACCCTAAACATCACTGCAATAATTCTATTTTTCTTGAAGATGAAGAGACAATGCTTTTCATTTGGCACATTGAATATTAATGAATCCACAATCACACATTGAACGTCTTATGAATTACCATAAATTTCCTGGAAAATCTTTATACTGTACATACCCAAAGAATATACTTAAAACAAGATCTGGAGATTACTTGCTAGAGGGAGAATCGCTTGGTATAAACATCGAATGGTTCACTGGCTGTGAGTTGTGGTTCCTGCAATAACAAACCAAGATTAATTCCTAGCGTATGTCGTTTTCATGTAGTTTAACCCCCTACAAGGTTTGATAACAAAGTTGATGGTGTCCCTCTTTATCGATCAAATATAGCATTTTCTTGATAAAAGTGTTTTGGGTCAACGCAAACTCGCGTGACCTGTTTCGACCCTACACTAACCAAGTAAAATGATTTAGAATAAAGATAAAGTACCTGTCTCAAACCACCACCAAGACTTCCTCCGGCTAAAAGCATACCAATGAGTGATGGGACAGCACCACCACCTGCATCAGTTTCGTTTTTGCGTATGGTGGTTCTCATTGAAGTCAACATATCACCATATGTCGTTGCATGTCCGCGTTCAATTGCTTGTATGAATGAAAATGTCATTGCCCCGGTTGAAGTCACTTTAGATAGAGACTGCAGACATGAATAAATTAATTATATCAGAAGAGTTAAGATACTTTATTCAAAGGGAAAATTGCATAAAAAGGTAACCAGCTTTGTTCTCCCAAGAAGAAACATCTGAACTTCAAATGTTTAAATTCAAAGTAATCCTCAACTTTGTCAACTGGATACCATATTTCAGGCCCCACATCAGCAAGAAAATCAACATGATCAAGGGCTGATACATCAGTTGCCATATTGTTGATTCTATAAATTATAATCTCTATAACTGATGATTGCCAAACTCTTAAGTAATTACTTCTGAAGGCACTTACAACTAATGTGAAAGTTGTCATTTTGACTGATTACCTTAAATCATAATATTCCAAAAGTCTAATGTTTTTTTCAAGGCAAAAGAAAAGGATAAATGGTTCATTAAATGACTAAATTGCCTTCGACAGAATAAAAAACGATACGGTTGACATATGGTTAACAGTCAACTGAAAGCTTCTCATGGGGCACAAGGATTACTATTTCAAGAACTAAACAGGAAGATTAACGAGGGAAAATCATAGGAACTTACAGATGTATCCGCAGAAGATTGATCATCATCACAGCCACTAAAGGAGATGACTTCCCCTCCATTTGTTCCCTTAAACATTCCCGATTGAGGGCTATGGTCCTCCCATACATACCTCCCACTCCTACGTTAATGCAACATATACTTCATCAGTTGTATGAGTAACCTGACCATAAACTGAAAGTGGGTCCCACAAAACATGCAAAAATATTCAAAAGCTGGCATATCATACCTGTCCATTCTACAAAGAAATGGTAAATCAAGCATGGTGCCGCTATGACAAGCATCAATAATGGCATGGAGTTTGACACCATGAGGTATCGGCTTGACCATTGTTGCGTTTATTTCATCATCAACAATCATTCCTTGAGTCTCAAAATCCACAGGGCACAATGTCTCATCATATCCATCAATTTCATCACCAGTGTGGTTTCTTTGTTGGGAACCATGGCCAGAAAAATGGAACACTAAGGAATCACCAGGCTGACAACCTTGTACCAGCCAATACATGGCCATTCTGATGTTATGTTTTGTTGGAATCCGGTAAGGGTCAGTTTCCTCTTCTGCAACATCAGTTAAAAGGATGTTACTTATAAATTGGTCTTAAATGGAAGACATTAGCCTTAAATGGAAGATCAAATGATCGTCTTGAGGTGACAATTTTGATTCGGTTACTTAAAATTGATCAATTGGGGGTTTATATATCTCGGTCAGGTCAAATGAAATAAATCAAAAAAATTAGCTTAAAGAAGATCAGGTCAAACCGATAGGTTTAGCTTAAAGATGAACAGGTCAAAGGGGTGAAACAGACCGAAAGGCTAGATTAAATGCACCCACAACTACCTATATATTTTATATAGGTAGTTAACTGTTCTTTCCCAAATTTAATTGTGTTAAGTTGTTAACATCTTCTATTAAGATAAAACTTCTTTTGTCATTTATGTGCATCTTTATGATCTATCAAGCCTCAGTTTCCTTCAAAACTGAATTTAAACTAATGCCATGCATATTCCACATCAAAGTAGTGAACCTATCAAAATTCAATTTCTTCAACAATGTTTCACGAAAATTAACCTGACGAAGAAGAAATAAACAGGATAGTTTTGAATAGTCATTTAAAAATTTATCAGGAAAGAATTTATAACACATTAGCATTATTGCATAAGAAACTAACCAAATCTAAATCAACTATTAATTAAAGTATGCATCAATTAAGAAAATTTTATACCACTATGATTTCAGAAGTTGATTGTTTTGTCAAACAAATCGTCACCAGGATCAAATTAAACAAAATTTTATATGATTTTGAGCAAAAGCAAAAGGTCAATGTCAAATTATGCTTTCAATCTTTAGATTATAGATTCTTGAATCTTGATAACTACATCAAACCATAAACTAATGTTGGAGAATAAATCAAACACAAAGCTAAAAGGAAACATCCATAATTAAAAATTGGGTGAAATCTGGTATACCAGTGAGCATGAGAATAGACGATTCAGGGAACTTAAACTTGTTAACCAACAAGTACTTCATACACTTTGCATCATTAATACAACCTTTGAGCTCATTTCTAGTTCTCCTGTACGATATCCCACAGATCACGGCCCTCTTCCGCCCGTTGACCGACGGCGTTTGACCAAACGCCGGTAGATGAGTGTACGGCGAGGGAGGCGGCGGCGGAGGGTGGTGGTTGTGGGTAGAAGAGGTGGCGTAAGGCGACGGTGGACGGAGGGTGTGGGTGTGGGGATCAGCTACGCGAGTAATGGCTTGACAGATGGCGCACCTGATGGACCTTGCTCCCGGTGGCAGCTGCAGCGGAGTACGGCAGTTTGAACAGTCAACGAGCATCAGCATTTTGCTCCGATGATCGGAATTTGCTCCGGCGAGAGAAGAGGGTTTGATCGTTGTTGTTGCTGTTGTTGTTGATAATAATATTATTGTTGTTGTTGTTTGTGGGAGAATTTCAAAAGTGGTGGAGTTGGTGAAGGAATTTCAGAGTTTTAACTTGTCAACGACGGTGAGTTGTACGCCAAGGCTGCCAATAGACAAGTAGTTTCTGACTGTTAGAAAGCAAATGATTTTTTATTATTATTATTTTTTTCTGACTTTTTGACCATTGATGAAATATAAAGATGTAAAGATAAATCCTTTAAAGTAAAATATAACACTTTAAATAAAAAAATGACGACTGACTTAAAATGGGTGTTTGGGATTGTTTTTTAAAATTACTTTTAACTTTTTGGAGGGGTAAAAAGACAAAAAAAACCCTCCAAAAATGATCAAAAGTTAAAATTTTAACTTTTCGTTACTTTTGGAGGGACATTTTTATTTTTTTACACCTTCAAAAAGTTATAAGTAGTTTTAAAAAGTTTAGCCAAACATACCCAAAATCCTAAGTTGTGTTATGTAACTTACAACCTTAAACATTTATCTATATAAGATGAGAACTTCATAACTTTCAAGAAATATATGCATTTATGTTAAAGAAAATATTGAAGCCCTAGCTAAAATTGACTAATTTAAAGCCTAGTGAAATTAGATAAACGTCTTAGTTATAATAAGAAGTTTAAAAAAATGATTTATTACTTAATACATGGATGCAAAAACTCAAAATAAAACTAAAAGCATGTTAGGACCTGGTATTTGAACGAAATACCGAGTGATTGCGTGTTAAACCAACTCAAATAGTGCGGAATCCTATTTGATTGGCGATCCAATCAGTGAGAACACACGATGAATCAATAAAGAATTGATTTCAACGTCAGAAATCGATCAAGAACCGATCTGATGTGTTCTATGAACTTGGAGAACGATTTGGGAGGCTTCTGGACGGCTAGGGTACGTCTGGAGTCGTAATGGGATGAATGCTTACGTTTTCCCACGAATTGGGTCTATTTATAGGTTAGTATTGGTCAATCGTGCGACTGGGCCATAAGTATGGTTCAGTCGTGCGATTGAACCATGCGGTTGATTCATCCGCACGACTGAGTGTTCAGTCGTGCGATTGAGTCAATCTTATGTGTCAATCATACGACTGATCCAGTCTCCTGGTTCAGTCGTGCGATTGAGTCAATCGTATGAAGTTATTCATGCGTGTGGTCCATTCGCATGGGCCATCCGCATGAGAACTTCATTAAGTTAAGTTTGAATGTTCCATGTAATATAACTTAATGTTCACTCATTCAAACATTCATAAACCCAATTAATTCAATCACAACTCATTAATGAAATATTAAACATTACAAGTAACAACCAATTCATATCATTTCATTAATCAATTACAATTACATCAAAAACAGACAGACAAGTTCATTACATTCCAAATCATGATCTAGGGACATACATGTATCAACAAACTCCCCCTTGGACCTAGATCTATCTATTCTCTTGTCTTCTGCATAACCTCCTTATATCTCTTGTACTTCTCCTCTTTAGTGACTCCTGCGTGTATCTCAAAAGCAAAGCAGAGTCTTATGACGTTTTGGAATTGGAGGGCTTGTACAATATCTTGCGTGTCATAGAACAGTGGCCACTTATATAATGTATATACATCATTAGCAGATAAGTTGGTTAGCCACATTGGGTCGAATACCCTGATAGTATCCATTTGGCCCTCTCTGTTCAGAACTATGACCGCTTCAGCTGTTCTCCAATCGTAGTACCACCATTTGAAGTGGGGAGTGAAGTCCTGTGGCATTTCCCTTAAAGGGATTCTTGACATAGTGCGCGGAGGACTCCACTTCAGCACTATCTTTGGCTTTCCAGTCCTGGGATCAACTTCAGACCGTCTGATATACCTCGTAGGTTGTTGAGGTTTGAAGTTGACCCACCTGGTGTGGTACTCTTTCCTCAGGGCAGCCTCAAACCAGCCTGACATCTTCCTCGGGTCAGCATACAGCAGCTTAAGTTTAGCCAGCTGGTTGAGCTCAAAACCAGGTAGAGTCTTCAGATCATGTGGGAACCTGAAGTACTCTATTCCCTGCTCCCTCTTAACAGCATACGCGTTAAGGTCTTCAAAATATGCCCAAGAGATAATCCTGCCTGACACCTTATGGTGTTTCTTGACTTTGTAGAGCTTTGTGTAGGCATCTCTCTTTGGTGCAGCCCGCTGGGCTCTAACTTCCTCAAAACAGGCAGCCCATTCAGCCTTACGAATATCAACATCTGCATTGGAGGCTTGGGCTGTTTCTGCAGTCTTTTCTGCTTCTTGCTCCATCTTGTTGAGTACCTCAAAGGTATCACTGACTAGGGATTCACCCAAATTGGGGACCACATTTCCCTCGGCGTCAGCGTACTGAGGATACTCTTCTGCAGTGATGTCTTCTATCTCAACCTCATCAACATCGTTCAGTTCCTCATCACTTGTTGAGTCCACTGTTGGAGCATCCTTCACGATTTCATCGGGATTGAGTTTGAACATTTCAGCTATTTGCTCATCAGACAGGTCGTGAATTATCTCCCCTTCTTCAGGGGTATAACTCACAGACCGTCTTACTATCCCTTGTAGGTCAAGAATCATAGTTAACTGAGTCTTGACCATTTGAAGGGGAGTGAAGTCAAACTCATCCCTTTGAAAGTTTGGATCTGTTTGATATAAACATTCAACACATAAATCATTAGTAATTAATCAAACAGACATACATTAACTTAACTTAATATATATAAACATTTAATACATTTGTTTTTCATTACATGATTCAAGTACAAAGTAAATAAACAAATAAAACATCTAATCAGTACTTTGATCCTGAATCTGTGGTGTGTCGCTCGGAGGAGCAGAAGTAGTGGATGACTGGTCTTGTCGACGTTTGGATCTGCGCTCCTGACCTGAGGCAGAGGCCGATGCAGCCGCATCCCCTCCGTCTGCCTCGTCATCATCGTCGTGTCCTTCTGTCCTCTCCTCTTCCGTCTCCTCATCATCATCTTCTTCCTCATCATCATCCTCATCTTCATCATCATCATCTCCGTCGTCTCCGTCACCCTCCTTTAGCTTCAGGGGCTCATCCCTCGACCCCTTCAGCCTCAGCATGATCGTCTTGTTGGTCGACTCCAACTCCTCAATACGTTTGGCGGACTGAGCCTGAGTATCTTGGAGTTGGGCCACCTCAACTCTCTGCTGGTCTATGACCCGAGCTTGCTCTGCCAATTGCTGAGATTGGGCAGCAGCCAAGTCGGTCAGTCTGCGGATCTGGGCCGCCTTCTCCTCGTCAGCAGCCAGCAGACGCATAACCATTCGGTTAAGCGCTGAGAGCTGCTCCTCTACCCCAATGTGAGGTAGAGTGAATCCATGTACCTGTGGGGGCTGGGCTGATGGTCCAGCCTGATATGTGGTGGTGGTGGCAGTGGCTGTGGTGAATATGGGTCGGTGGGTCGATGGTGGTGAAGTGGGGGTGAATGGTCTAGTGATGGATGGGATAGATATAGTGGTGGTGGGTAAAGTGGTGGATGTGGTGGTAGGAGTAGTGGCTGTGGTGGCTGTGGTGATGGATGGTATGTCGGTGGTGGTGGTAGTGGTGGCTGTGGTGGTAGAAGTGGAAGTCACGAAGGTCAACCGACGCTTCTTCTTCTTCATCCCATGTGGTTGAGCCATCCGCTTCCTCCTGGTCCCGGAGGAAGTGGATGCTCCCCCTGCAACTCTGCTACCTGACCCCGGAACATAGTTGGGGTCAGTATCTCTCGCCGAGGAGTCCCTTGGATGCTCACCAACCACCTTTAGCCCGTGGTCTGTGGGAACGACTTTGCTTCCCACAGTCCTGGTGAGGGGCTCCTCGTCTGACTCCTCCTCCTCCATGTCACCAGCGACAAACTCCTGATGGAAGCCGGCCATCTCTGCGACCTCTCCGGCAGTGGCTGACCCCGGGGGAATAGTCTCTGTATCTGTGCCTCTAGATGGGGCAGGCATGTCATCCCCGGCATCGCCACTATCATCATCATCAGAGTCTGACTCTGGTATAGCAATGTGCTCCACGTCTGAGTCACTGTCCTCGTGGCGCCACTTCCTCTTCGCTGGCGCCACATAATCAACCCGGGCCAGATGCCCAAACAGCCTCCTGACAGGGGGCTTCACCTGCTTCCCCCTGTAGACCTTCATCCGTCCAAGAGTCGTGTCGTCCATGACCTCGAGGATAACAGCGTCCTCCTTCTCCTTCGGTAGGGAAGGAAGCTTCTGATCAGTGATCATCTGTAGAAATCTAGGGTACATACAGAAGCCTTCCTTCCCCTTCCCCTCGAGGTTCTCCACCAGATAACTGAATATCATCCTCGAGAAGCTGAACGGATGGTTCAGCACCAACGCTGCGTAAGCGTTCTGGATCTGGTCCGAGAGCTCATCAAATCCACCCTTCCGTGATGCTATACACTTTAGCAGCACGTGGGCCAAGTACTTAAACTGGGGACAGAGGTTACTCTTGTTGAGTACCCCGGCGTTGATGTCCCCAGAGTACTTGGCTCTCATGAAGCATCCACGGACAGTGAGGGGGTGTAAACGTGTGGGACACTCAGCATCGTCCCCGAACTGAAGTACTATCCTCAGATCCTCCTCAGAGATGGTAATAGCCTCACCGAAGATCGAGCTCCTGATGCAGTGTGGCTCAGTGGATCGGTCGACTGATGCCCCAGCCCAAAAGGCCTGCTGCACTGATCTGTACGGTGTGCAGGGAGTAGATATAGCATATGCGATCCTGGATCTCTGAAGAAAAGTAATAATGCCAGCAAATCGGCTGCATTCCTGGAAGTCAAGTCCAGGTGAGCACAAATGTTGTGCTTAGTGCTCATATTCCAACTACCCGCCATCTGTAACACATAATAACATGAACGTTAGTTTCATTGGCTAAAAGTATAAAGCAACACTTAAACTTTGAATAAACATTATCTGTCATGCGATTGGGGATGTACGACTGAAGACAGTCGTGCGACTGAATCATGCGATTGAGGTTCAGACGTGCGATTGACCTCATACGCACGACTGAGTGTGCGACTGGACTCATGCGCATGAACTCTTGTGCGGTTACACCAGTCGTGCGACTGAGTCTCATTCGCATGGTTCAGTCGTGCGATTAAGTGATTCGCACCCTTCAGTCGTGCGACTGAAGTTCATCAAGACGACCAGTCGTCTGTCACATTTGTTCAGTCGTCCCAAGATCAAATCTACGCAGAATACGTTTTAACATTCAATTAACCGGTTCTTTAGTGTCGCCTACTCTACCCTAATAACCTATTTTAACCAATTTTAACATATTACTTAGTTTTGATAGGTTATTAGGGTTTGACATTCTCGGTTCGCTCTTCACAGTCGTGTTCATTCAATTAGGGTTTGATTCTTTATGATCTCGATGAAATAAGACTTCAATATACCTGTAAGATGATGAACGACTGTTAGTATCACAGAATCAACAAGTAAAATCAAGTAGAGAAAATTTGGGCAGAGTAACGGTACTATATGCGATTTAGGGGAATTTTGCGAATGAGAGGTCTCTGCGACCGACTCCCCTCTATTTATATCCACTCAAGTTCCAATCGTGCGACTGAGTTCATTCGCACCTTTCAGTCGTGCGAGTGGGACTCAGTCGTGCGATTGGGTCAGTCGCCCTTCTTCAGTCGTCCGACTGAAGTTCAGTCGTGCGACTGACTCACTCGTTCGCATTTAAGCATCCGATTGGACTAATCGTATGTTCCATTCGTGCGAATGGACTTCATTCGTATGGTTAGACCATACGTATGGTCCATTCGTGCGAATGGGTCATACTTAGTTAATTTTTCTGCTATTTTCCCAATTTACTTTTAACTCTTTTATATTAGTTTAATTAACGTTATGAACTATTGATCATCTCAGACATGATCCTTTTAATCTAGAAAACACTTTGATCACCTCAGACGTGATCATTTTAACCACTTTGGTCACCTCAGACGTGACCCTTTTAAAAATACTTTGTCACCTCAGACGTGACTGATATAACTTTTCAAAGAACATATGGTCATCTCAGACATGACCCTTTTAGTGAGTTTATTCCTTCTGATTTTCCTGATGTAGTCCGACACTGACTCAAGTTAAAACTTAAAAACAAACGAACTAATTTAAGAAGTTAAACTAATTACATAATCAGACATAATTTTGGCCTTTTGTGAGAGATAAATCCAGAGATTGATATCTACGGGATTTGAATCGGGAGTAGATAGCTTCAACTTAGGTTGATCACATCTGGACCAATTCAATTTTTGGAATCATACAGGTAATTCAAATCATTTGAGACTTGTTATAAAACCTTTTGATGCTCAAGTTCTCGGTGTTCATCCAGAGTCGTTAGCAACATAAGGAAATCATACTGAAACTCTTAGGTTTTCACATTGATTTGGACCTTTGAGAAAGTAGCCACAATGATTGTCAGTATGTTTGTCCACTTAAATCCATACACAGACTTTTGACACAGACTGGTGACTTATTTAGGTGTAATTATTTCAACTAACACTTGTGGATCCCACGCTTATATGGTAATCAACATCCCTCAGGAGCTTTTGAGCGGTCTACGGGTATTATTACAAGAAGAGACTATTCTTAGAGCTTTCAAAGAGAAGCCTGTCCTCAGGTCAGTGCCATCGCACAGCAGAGAGGCGGCAAACAACAATGAATTCTAGAATATCTAGGTTATGCTTATCCTCAGGTCAGTGCCATCGCACAGCAGAGAGGCACATAACCTATCTCCTTGTTAGAGCAGCTTATTTTATTTTGCACAAAATGCACCAACAACATAAGTCATTAGCTTTATTGCATTTGTCTTTCAATTTTTTTTCTTTGCTTTGCTCTAGTTATGGTCATCCGCACACATTTGTGGCGTTTAATTGCTCATTACCCCTTATTGGAATATTGTTGATTGTGTTAACCAGTGATAAGATGGACGCCTACAGTCAGTTGAACACTTTAGTTTTATCTTGAAATCACCAATCAGGTCTAGTTGTCTATTGTGTTGAATCTACCAACATATCATATATGGTCTAGCAGCCTCTAAGTCTACTTTCTTTGTGTCACCTTAGGAGTTGCCAGTTTTCTATCATCTTTCCTTTTAGTATTGCTTAGACTACCCAGATTTATTACTTTGAACTTTTGCACATTACTAACACTTAAATTTAAAAGTCCCTCTTGATTCGTTCCTGTGTACTATCATTTTCCAAAGGTATTGAATCGGTATCACAGATACAATCTACCTTATTTCAGCTTGCTACTCCTTCTCCCATCATAAACTCTACCCATTGACCTTTAGAAGGTGAGGGTAACTCAGATTCCTTCTTGTCATCAGTATCAGTCACACAGGTAGTCTTCTCTTTCCATAAACCAGATTTGTGCAATGCCTGTTTATGATAAACAGTCGTCTGGCTTACAGGTTGAACTTTAGGTTCACTAGATCTTCTAGGTGGAGTTAGAGAACTCCTCTTAGAAGACCTAGGTCTAGAGTCCTGAAGATCAATCTTCTTCCTAGGTGTCTGATAGAAAGGACAATAGGAAGCAATATGTCCACATTCTCCACAGTTGTAGCACGATCTGCTATCAACCTTATAGTTTGACTTTCTTTGTGGAGAAATGCGTGACACTTTAGTAACATCAATCACTTTAGGTTTTGACTCTTGTATGTTTGATGTTTTCTCTGGTTTAACAAATCTAACTGATTTACCTTGTTTAACTTGTTCAACTTTTTGGTTAACTGGTTTTAAACTTGTAGCATGTGAAAAATTAACATTTGAAGTCTTTTTGGGTTCTGATTTGACTCTGTTTGACCCTGACTTTAAGTTAACCTTTTCAAATTCATTTTCCAGATTAACACAAGGCAATTTACCCTTTGCCTTTGAAGTGGCCTCCTTTTGTTTCTGTCCAGATTCAGTAGATGAACATGATGTGTCTGGATCAGTAACAAGAGGAGTGGTCACCACATGATCCTTGATTGGGTTGTTGTTTACTGGTCTAGACTTGGTGTTCATCAAGGTCTCAGGTGGTGGTGGAACCACTTTGTATCCTAATCCCTCCCCATTATTTCTTTCTCTCACTAAGTGTTGAACTATGTGTGAAGAACTAGTCCAACTATGCAGTTTCTGTTTTAAGGAATTAACTTCTACTTCTAGAACTGCCTTTTGTTTCTTAGTGTCCTCTAGGGAGTTTAGATAGTACCTAATGTCATTTGATTGATTAAAGGCAACTACTTCGGTTTCCCTAAGTTGCTTAGTCAATAGGTCTATCTTTTCTTTATAACTATGCTCATTTTGTTTTAGAACTCTATTGGCCTCAGTGCATAGTTGTAAGTCCTTTACTAAGTTATCATTGTGATCTAATAACCTAGCAAATTTTTCATCAATGCTATTCCTAAATTTATCACAGTTAGAACAAGCATGATTATTAAACAATTGGTCAGTTGTACTTACCTGTGTTGTTTCAGAGGAGTTAGCCATCAACGCAGCATCAGACGTCTCTGGTTCTGGTGATTCTGACTTTTCTGAATCTGACTTGGAAGTTTCCTCCTTTGGTGTGTAACTGACTTCAGCTGCAGTTGTTTCTTCACTGTGTGACATTGCTATATCAACTGCTATATCACCTTCACTCGCAGAATCATCATCAAGATCTTCAACACTGGCAATGTTAGATTCTGGGTTGACAAATCTAAAACTCCAGTCCTGTCCTTCATCATCATGAGCAGTCAAGGCTTTTGGGTCCTTGTTTGATGAAGTAGAACTAGAGGTTTGCTTGTCTTGGTGAGTAAAGGATGAGAACGGGTTCCCATTACCCGTCTTCTTTGGTTTGACACATTCCCTCTTGAAGTGCCCTTTCTCTCCACAGTTGAAACAAGTTACCTTGCTCTTGTCAAAACCAAATGTGGTGTCCTTTGTAGCTATCAAGTTCTGTCCAGTCTTCTTAACAAACTTTTTCGCCCTTCGGACAGCGCTAGCTAAGGCCCACATTATATCCATCCTTTCCAGCTCCATTTCATCTACCTGCTCGTAGTCTTCATCAGCCAAATGACAGTTTCCAATCTTCCCAGCCACAAGTCCATCATATGAATGAACCACAGCAGCGAGAAGATCCATATGCTCTCGTGCTACTTCTACAGTCACATTACCGAGATTCTCGGTCTTCAATTTTGTAGCACTTGCTTCTGATCCAATATAATGGGTACATGATGACCCAGACATGTCTGATCCAGAAGTAGAAGCATGTGAAGGTCCTGACGAGCTAGACACAAATGCTGTCTGGAGAGGTGCTCCAGAAGTCTTAGCTTGAGGCGTGGCATTGTATAAAGCTGGGTTTTGTGTATATGATGACTTCTGTGCTCTATACTTCATCCTTAGTGCTTCTTCACGTAGTCTAAGAATAAAGTCATTTATATCCAGCTTTATAAGTATACCATTCTGTCTAAGATTAGACACGAATGATGCCCACTTATCAGGCAATCCATCAGCGAAGTTGCTTACTTTCTCTTCCATAGTAGTTTCCACTCCGTGTGTATGCAACTCGCTCATCAAGTGGTAGAATCTGTCTATGACTTCATCTAAACCCTCGTTACCAATTGACGAGAAGTTATCGAACTCCTTCTTTAACTCCTTTGCTTTGATTGCCTTTAACGATGCATTCCCATCATACCTTTTCTCTAGCTCATCCCACAGTTTCTTGGACTGTTTGTTCTCTGAGTACTGGTGGAATATATCTTTGGGGATGGACTGAGTTATCATAGCATAAACTCTTTTCTCAGCATTATACTTAACTTTCTGAGCATCAGTCATCCCACTCAACGTTAGTTTTACTCCATCTGCTCCCACCGGTGTACTATACCCTACTTCGATAGCTTCCCACAGATTAGGATCTACCCCATTGAGGTAGATCTCAAAACGTTGCTTCCAGTGAGGAAACTCATCTAACGTCAAGAGCTTTGGTGGTTTATTGTGAATACCCACCTCACTCTCAAGCAGCAGCAGGTTCTGTATTCTTGAGTCCTTCCCCGCAGTAAAGGCTGACATCTGATCTTCCATGGTTACTAAACTTAGAGTCTAATCAAATCAACTTTAACTGGTGCGACTGAAGAATGCGAATGGTCCTCTCGTGCGAATGAACTCTGCGATTGGTTCAACCGTGCGACTGAACAGGGCGATTGGTTCAGTCGTGCGAATGAATCTGGTTCGTGTGAGCTATGCGAATGAAAGGGTTCAGTCGTCCGAATGAAGGTGCGACTAGGTCCAGTCGTGCGAATGAAAGGTGCGAATGAGTCTAGTCGTGCGAATGGGTCACTCGTGCGACTGAAGCTGCTGTTTTGCGAAAATTTCTAGGTTTGACGGGTTTCAGCCGTAAAAATTCGAAATTTTGCAAGTCCAAATCGTCTAGGTTCGTAGAAACTGAACTTTGATGAGCAGGGAACGTCCAAGATCACTTTTGATGCAAAAGATTGCGTTTTTCGTGCAAAAACACAAACTTTTATGCAATCTTGATTGAATCAACACGAAATCAAGAGCCAAAGCTCTGATACCACTTGTTAGGACCTGGTATTTGAACGAAATACCGAGTGATTGCGTGTTAAACCAACTCAAATAGTGCGGAATCCTATTTGATTGGCGATCCAATCAGTGAGAACACACGATGAATCAATAAAGAATTGATTTCAACGTCAGAAATCGATCAAGAACCGATCTGATGTGTTCTATGAACTTGGAGAACGATTTGGGAGGCTTCTGGACGGCTAGGGTACGTCTGGAGTCGTAATGGGATGAATGCTTACGTTTTCCCACGAATTGGGTCTATTTATAGGTTAGTATTGGTCAATCGTGCGACTGGGCCATAAGTATGGTTCAGTCGTGCGATTGAACCATGCGGTTGATTCATCCGCACGACTGAGTGTTCAGTCGTGCGATTGAGTCAATCTTATGTGTCAATCATACGACTGATCCAGTCTCCTGGTTCAGTCGTGCGATTGAGTCAATCGTATGAAGTTATTCATGCGTGTGGTCCATTCGCATGGGCCATCCGCATGAGAACTTCATTAAGTTAAGTTTGAATGTTCCATTTAATATAACTTAATGTTCACTCATTCAAACATTCATAAACCCAATTAATTCAATCACAACTCATTAATGAAATATTAAACATTACAAGTAACAACCAATTCATATCATTTCATTAATCAATTACAATTACATCAAAAACAGACAGACAAGTTCATTACATTCCAAATCATGATCTAGGGACATACATGTATCAACAAAGCAAAAAGAATTTGTTAATAAACATAACAAACCTTTTAGATTTGACAACATTTGGTATGCAGAATTTTAGAAAGTTAAACGGTTTGACTAGCTGTAACAGAATTTAACTATTTTTTTTAAATATAATATTTTCACTACTTTCTAATTATAAAAAAAAATACTATTTTATACAATCATATATTTATATAATATTAATTATCAACTTTGATGTGTTTAGTGGGTTATACTCATCTTTGTCTTTTTTTTACTTTAAGTTTTTTTCTAACCTATTATTTTTACATATTTTGCAATTTAGCCCTAACGAGTTTTAAGACCTCTGCGTTGCAGCGTGGGACTTAAAACCATACTAACATCCAAAAAACTCGTAGTAAAAAATAAAATAAAAACGAATGCAAAGTAGGTGTAAAAATATTAAACCACACACGCACGCTTTGCTGAGTTAACTCGCAAAATTTAAACCGAACCGTAAAACAAAAAATTTATAAAATATGAAAAGTAAAGAAGATCAAATTTGAAAGTACAAAAAAATATTGGGGCCAAATGATAAAAGTATAAAAGAATTGGATTAAGATAAGAAATAAGATAAGGATTACAAAAAGAGACAAAGATGGGTATAACCTATTAAGCATATTGTACAACCCACTAAGCATAATAAAGTTGATAATTAGTAATATACTAGTATTAAGCCCCCGTGTTGCTGGGGGGTGTAAAACCATGCCAATTAGCACCAAGGACACACCACCGTTGGAGACCACCAACCGAAACATAGAACCAATGACACATCACCGTTAGGCGAAACATAAAACATATAAACACAATAACCAAGTCGATCTTGGACCAGTGTGTTGTGACGGTACCGTTAAATGAGAAAAAAATAAGTGTAAAAACGTTGAACTACAAACGCACACTGCGGCGCGTTAACTAGTAAAATGTAGACCGAAACTTAATACAAAAATTTTTAAAATATAAAACGTATAGGGACTAAAGTTAAAAGTGAAAAAAATATTTGGGTTAAATTCTAAAATATATAAAAGTATTGGGTTAAATGAAAAAATAAAAATTATCCTTATTTTTCTCGTTTAATGATCATGTCGCAACATACTGACTTTGATGCTGTATTTATATTTTTATTTGTATTCTATCAAAATAATTAATTTATGAAAAGATAGCACGAGGGTTGATTCGTATATACTTGAACCTTGATGGCTTTTATGATAAGGAATGATAATTTACATGTTACAACCCCATACTTTTCAATATTGCGTCAAGTGGAACGTCGTTGACTGTATTAAGCACGTAAAATGTGGGTCAAAGGACCTTTTGTCATGTCCTTGGTCTTAGCAATTAATTTGTTCAATTTAAAATGTTAGCGACTTAATAATCTAGAAAAGAAAAATTAATTTGTCTTTGAGGCTTATGACATTACTAGTGTGTGAACCCTTACTTTATCACGAGTTAATAAAATTTAAAACACTTGATTTCAATTACTTGTACATTAATATTCACTCCGTAGTTTTGGGTATAAACTATGTAAGGATTCCTTTAAGTCTGATGCAAATCAAAACATCCAAAGTCTCTTTGCAAGTAATGCACTAAGTACTGAAGTAGAATTGCTTCGGAAGTTTTACACCATGCACTAGAAATATTCTAAGTGTAAAATCTTCCGAAGCCAAGACCAATATCTTCCGAAGCCAAATATGAAGTCTTCCGAAGCCTCAGAGACAAAGTCTTCCGAAGCATCATCCTATGAAGACGGATTTCTTCTGAAGACTTTTAGTAACATGCTTTATCTGATGTACTGTTCCATAAAGCTGGACACCTTTCCGCTGCATCTCTGTAAAGTCACCAACTTACATGAGGTGGTGAAAAGGTCCATGCTTTTGGTAACTGTACATTGAGGTCTTGAGTCTATAACCTTCTACTTTATGTACTTCATCTTTTTTGTAATAGATAAGGATGTGAGCTATGGCATGTCATAGTCACAAGGTCAAAAGGCAGATATGCCTTTTGATTCTACAATTGATTTTGTTTGTGTCTAGTCAATTGTATCCAGCTGGCTTTCAAAGTATAGCTGGCTGTAGGTTGTAGTATAAGTATTCCTGTTCTAGTATCTTTCTTTATGCTTTGTAACACTTGTAATAGAACTTGAGAAAGCAATATACTGCATCTTTGAAACCCAAATCTCTTGTTCTGTCTCTTTATTATTACTTGTGTTCTTTGTATCATTATCTGGTTAATCCAGTTTACTGTTTGATCAAGTTTGGTTAATCTCCTCTTTTGTTGTTGTGTTGTAATTGTTAAGCCCTTAACCGGTCCTGCAATTGGTATCAGAGCTTTTCAGGCTCTTGATATAAGATCTCACCATCTTAAGATCACTCACACACACAAATACTAAACTTTCAAAATGGCATCCATTTCAAAGACTGATATGGAGACTGGAACCATGAACAAGTCCCCACTGATCACTCTTGATGACTTTATACCTGGTGTATGAGAATGGAAGGTTTCATCAGGTCTCTAGACTCAAGATTGTGGGAATCTGTTGAAAATGGACCTTTCATACCCAACACTCCTTCTGCTACTGGTGCTGGTATGATCCCCAAAGATGTGGCTAACTACTCTGATGAAGATAGGAAGAGAGTAGAGATTGATAGAAAGGCCATGACTGCTCTTCAAACTGCCCTTCCAAACTCTGTGTACAGAGGTTTCAAGAAGTGCAAAACAGCTAAACAGCTGTGGGATGCACTAAAACTGATGTATGAAGGCTCCTCTGAAACCAAGGAGAACAAGAAGGATCTCCTGAAGCAGCAGTTTGAAAACTTCACCTTCAAAACAAGTGAAACCATGACTCAGCAATACTTCAGGTATGTTGAGATAGTGGATACCCTTGTGGATGGAGGAGTTCCTCTTGAAAACAGAGACATTGTAAGGAAGTTCATGTCCTCACTTCCTAGGCAATGGACACACTACTGTGTGGTGATCAAGAGGACTGAAAATCTCAAAACTCTTACTCTGACAGAGTTATATGGGATTCTCAGTGGCTACCAGATGGAGATGAACATGCAAGGTTCATCTTGTAACTCCAACAATCAATATGCTACCCTGACAACTCACCAAAGGGTCCTTTCATCACCTTCCCAGAGACACCCAGGGAGAACTACACTCAAGGAAGCCCATTCCAAGAGACAAGCTCTTCTCAAGCCTTTGTGTCTTCTGATGAAAGTTGTGGCAACTCTTTTTCACTCTTGAAGACCTGGATTGTATCCATCCAGATGACCTGGAATATATGGAAATAGTTCAGCAGATGGCTCTTCTCACTCAAGAGCCAAGAAGTTCTACAAGAGAACTGGAAGGAGGTTTCCAAGCAATGCAACCAGTGGAAAGTTTGGCTTGGATAAAAGCAAAGTCAAGTGTTACAACTGTAACTTGATGGGCCACTTTGCTAGAGAGTGTAAGGCACCTAAAACAAATGGTGGCCAAGCACAAACCAGACCAAACTACACTGACAAAGCCCCTCAGAATGAGAAGCCAAAGCAACAAGCTGCTGTTGCTGTTGAAGAAGGAGGCTTTGACTGGAGTTTTCAGGTGGAAGATGCTTCTCCAAACCAAGCACTAATGGCAGATCATGATGAAGCCAAGGTATTGGAACATCTCTGTACTCCTGAATGCATTGCTAAAGTTAACAGATATAGGTCCTATAACTTGGAGATGAGATCTGATCTTGAGTCCTTAAACATTTTAAAATCTGATTTTAGAAAGTCTGAAAATGATTATAAACTAAAATAGAGGACTTAGAGAAAACCATTTCAGTTCTAAAACATGAACATACAGATTTTAGGACTCAAATCCAAGATCTCATAACCAAGCTGACTGAGTGCCAGGCTGAGCTTGTGATCAGCAAAGCCAGGGCAGAAAAGAGTGTTCTTGAAGAAGAGACCTTCAAGAACATGATATCCTCATCCCTGCACAACAAAGTGTGTTATCAAAATAGACAGGGACTGGGATCAAATGAGATAGCTCCTCCACACACAATCTTGTCTGTAAGATCTCCTAGGTGTGGAACTTGTGAAGATGAGCTTCCTCTCATAGATCCTATAAGTGAAGAGGATGAAGAAGAGATAGTGAAGAATTCCTCTGAGAAGAGTGAAGAGGAGGATTCTACTAAGGGCCACTATCCTTTTGAGGAGAAGAAGTCTACTGTGATGACCAAGTCAAAGAGAAAGAACTTGATCAGGAAGAGCAAAAGAAAAGCAAAGAAGGCTCAAGAGATCAAGGCTACTTTTGACTCTAAGCAGAAACAAGTTTTTATCTCTGCAGGGTTTGAAGTAGTAAAGACTGAAGACATCAACCAAAACTCTTCAGCTAAGAGTTTTGGTTCTTGTTCAAATCATCTCAGTACCAAAAAGAAGACTGATCTGCTGTGTACCACTGCTGCACAGCCTGGACCATCAAACTCCAAGAACAGTTCACAGCCCAAAAGAACTGTCTCAGCATCTACAAAGATGAAGGTGGAGAAGGGATGTGACCAAAGACAGTCTTGCTCTCATAAGGAGACTCTTGTGAAGAAGAAATGTTATGTGTCATGTGTGAAAGTACCTCTCACATTGCTAAGGATTGTCCATACAATCCTAAAAGTACTGTCCATATGACCAAGACAAAGACTTCAAAGAGTTTCAAGAAGATTCAAGCTTCGGAAGGAAAATCTGTTTCCTTCGGAAGCTCCAAATCAAAGAAGAAGGTAAATGGAAAATTACCTTCGGAAGAAAAGTTGGTATCGGAAGAAAGGAATTATTCCGAAGCACTGAAGTCTTCTGCAGTGACTGAAGAATCTTTTGAAGGTTCAGTCATCAAAACTTGTGAAGTCCCAAAAGCTTCCAAGGTTTTGAAGGTCAAGTCCAAGACTCCAAAGGTGGTGTGGAAGTCTAAGAAAGACCAAGTGACTGAAGTTTCTCCATCAACAACAGCTCAAGATCCCTCTAGCACAACCATAGGATCTATTACTGTTGCATTACCTTCTATTACACTTAGTGAGCCCAAGACAAGTAAGGCTTGGGTTTCCAAATGTAACTAATCATTTTCTTTGTGCAGGAACAGCTCAAGACAAACAGGAATGTCTGGATCATTGATAGTGGCTGTTCCAGGCACATGACAGGCAATAGGTCACTACTCCATAACTTTGAGAGAATTGATGGAGGACCAGTTGCTTTTGGAGGAGATGAAGGTGGTTACATTTCTGGAAGGGGCAAGGTCACAAATGGTAAGCTCAGCATTGAAAAGGTAAACTTTGTCAAGGAGCTTGGGTACAATCTTCTGAGTGTATCCCAATTTTGTGATCAGAGTCATAACATGCTCTTTACTGAGCATGAGTGCATTGTTCTCAAGCCTGGAGTGGTCATTCCTCATGAGCACATCCTGCTTAGAGCCCCCAGGAAAGGGAACATGTACAAGATGGATTTGCAAGAAACATCTCCCTCTGGAGAAGTTTCATGCTTTCTATCTAAAGCAAATAGTGATGAGTCTTTCCTATGGCATAAAAGAATGTGCCATGTAAACTTTAAGAACATGAATAAACTAATTAAACATGATTTGGTAACTGGAATGCCAAAGAAAGAGTTTACAAGTGATGATCATTGTGTTGCATGCCTGAAGGGAAGCAACATAAGGTATCTCACAAGCCTAAGGAAAGAACTCTATCACTACTCCCTTACTTGTTACATATGGATCTCTTTGGCCCCACCAGTGTAATGAGTCTAGGAAGGACCTCTTATTGTTTGGTGATCACAGATGATTTTACAAGATTCACTTGGGTTTTCTTTCTTAGAACTAAGGATGAAACCCCTGAGATTCTGAAGAATTTCATCTTAAAAATTGAGAATCAAAGTGATCACAAGGTCAAAACCATAAGATGTGATCAAGGGACTGAATTCAAGAATCAAATCCTTGATACATTTTGTGATGAAAAAGGTATTACAAGACAATATAGTGCTCCCAGGACTCAGCAAAATGGTGTTGCTGAGAGGAGAAACAGACACTAATTGAAGCTGCAAGAACTATGTTGTCTGACTCTAAACTGCCCATCACCTTCTGGGCAGAGGCAGTAAATACTGCTTGCTATGTGCAAAACAGAGTTTTAGTTAAGACACATGGTAAGACTCCTTATGAACTTTGGCACAAGAGAAAACCTTTCATTGGTTTTCTCAGGTCATTTGGATGTCCCTGCACCATCTTGAATACCAAGGATCAAATTGCCAAGTTTGCTGAGAAATCAGATGATGGACACTTCATTGGATACTCTTCCCAAGCAAGGCTTATAGAGTATACAATCTCAGAACTAGAATTGTTGAGGAGTCAGCCAATGTGACTTTCAATGAACACACACCCTGTGTGGCTGGTTCTGGTCCTGATTGGCTATTTGATCTTGATTTAGTTACCAACTGTTTTAACAAATCTTGTGAGAATGTTTCAGGATCTGCAGAAAATTTAAATACAGGTGATCCTGATCCAAGATTTGAGCTAGGAAGACCCTCAACTCATACATCTTCAGCTCCAGTTGGAACTACTTCAGCAAATGAGGTTTCTATCAGCACTACAATGACAAATTCAGCTGATACATCTGGGTGCCTTCAAATTCCAGCTCAGAGGCTCCACAACCAGATAAAGATACCTCAATTGTGGAAGACAACAATGGTGATGGTGAAAGTGATCAGGAATTCCTTGATGCTAATAACCACACCATAGATGACAACATCAATGATGTCACACACTCATTGGATCAAGTTAATCTTGATAAGTGTGGTGATGTGGAGGGTGAATCATCTATGCCAGATCTAAATTTCTCAAATTTGGATCTTTCTCAGCAACTTGCTGTGATCCCTCAGCTAAGGATCCACAAGTCTCACCCCACCACAAACATCATTGGAGATGTTGTCACAGGGGTAAGAACAAGAGGACAAACCCATGAAGCAAATGTTTGTCTTCACTCTTGTTTCTTATCCAGATAGAGCCAAAGAAAGTTGATGAAGCTCTAAAGGATGGAAGTTGGGTTGAAGCTATGCAACAAGAGTTGCTTCAATTCAAAAGGCAAAAAGTTTGGAACCTTTGTCCTCTTCCTCATGGGAAGACTACCATTGGAACCAAATGGGTTTTTAGGAATAAGAAGGATGATAGAGGCATTATCATCAAGAACAAGGCAAGACTAGTTGTTCAAGGATACACACAAGAAGAAGGGATTGACTACACTGATGTCTTTGCTCCTGTAGCAAGATTAGAAGCTGTTAGGATATTCCTGGCATTTGCTGCATCCAAGAACAAGGTCTTTCAACTTGATGTAAAGTGTGCTTTTCTGTATGGAGTGATTGATGAAGAGGTTTATGTCAAACAGCCACCTGGTTTTGTAGACCCTGATCATCCTGATTATGTCTGCAAGCTTGACAAAGCTCTTTATGGGCTGCATCAGGCACCCAGGAAGTGGTATGAGACATTGTCTGAGTATCTTTGTAAACATGGATACAGGAGAGGTACTATAGATGGAACTCTCTTCATCAAAGGACAGGGAAATGACTTATTGCTAGTTCAAGTATATTAGATGACATCATCTTTGGTTCAACTAATCCAAAGCTCTGCAAAGACTTTGAGAAGCTGATGAAAGACAGATTTGAAATGAGTGCAATGGGAGAACTCAATTTCTTTCTGGGAATTCAAGTGAAGCAAGTTGAAGATGGCATCTTCATAAGTCAGTCAAAGTATGTTCAGGACATACTCAAGAGGTTCAACATGACTGATTGTAAGATTGCTAAGACACCCATAGCCAGAAACCACTCCCTTGGACCTGATCTTGAGGGGGAGTGTGTAGATGAACATTTATACAGGGCTATGATTGGGTCTCTTATGTATCTTACAGCTAGCAGGCCTGATATCATGTTTGCTACATGTATTTGTGCAAGATATCAAGCCAACCCTAAGATGTCTCACCTCATCACTGTCAAAAGGATTTTAAGATACCTCAAAGGTGCTTCAACACTTGGTTTATGGTATCCAAAGAATCCTGACTTCAATCTGTATGCTTATACAGATAGTGATTATGGTGGTTGCAACATGACTGCAAAGTCTACATCTGGGGGATGTCAATTCCTTGGTGGAAGGGTTGTCTCATGGCAATGCAAGAAACAATCCTGTGTGTCTGCATCAACTGCTGAGGCTGAATACATTGCTGCTGCAAGTTGTTGTGCTCAAGTGCTTTGGATTCAAAATCAGATGCTGGACTATGGATTTAACTTCAAGGAGACTCCTATCCACATAGACAACAATAGTGCTATCTCTATCACTGAGAACCCTGTGCAGCACTCAAGGACCAAACACATCAATATCAGGTATCATTTAATAAGAGATAACTATGAAAAGGGATTAATTAAACTAGTCAAAGTTCATACAGATGAACAATATGCTGATCTGTTTACAAAAGCTTTTGATGAACAGAGATTTAAATATCTAATATCAGCTATTGGGATGATTAACTTTGAGTAGATCTTTTTTAAAAACTAATTCTAATTATTTCTTAAAATATGTGTGTCCTAAGTTGTCTAGTTCATCACTTTCATAAGCTCATGTTTTCTTTGGATATAAAATCCTTTTTGAAGACTTTCCTTAGATTCTTGAAAATTTTCTGATCCTTCGGAAGATATACTTTTACCTTCGGAAGAAAATCATGTCTTCAAAATAAATAACTGTCTAAGAAATTTTACCTTGGAAGAAGTCTAAATCTATCTTCCGAAGCTTAAATTCTTGTCTCAGACACTTATTTGTTTTTAAGGACTTTTTCCTTCCGAAGCAAAATTAACTCTCGGAAGCTTTGTTGTTTCATATACAAAGCATTCAAGTGTTTATTTCTCTTCCGAAGCAAAATTTTCAAGACTCTCAGGAAAATCTTCCGAAGTCATTTTAGCTTCGGAAGCTTTTTCATTAAAACTTCCGAAGATAATTTACCTTCGGAAGCTTTTCGAATTCCAAGAAAACTACTTTTTGAGCAAAAGTAAACTACTTTTTCAGAGGTGGGACCGACTTTCGGATTTCAAAGTTTATCCTCTTTCATTAACTTTGGTTCAAATCCCTTTTCACATAAATACCCAACGGTTCCCCCTCTTCCTCACTATCTTCTTCAATTCTACTATTCCTCAAACCTAATTCCCAAAACCGCCTTTGCTTTTTACCTTTCTTCAACCTTAAGCTTCTCAAATGGCCAACCTTAACCGCAGAAACAACCCAGATTTCTCCATGCAACTTCACAGGCAACACAACCAGGTTGCTCTGTTAAGCTTTGAGAAAGATGAAAGTTTCTCAGAGATTTGCCAATTCTTAACTCTATCAAATTATTTCACCTCCCTAACCATTGATCCTACTCTGTATGAGGATCATCTGCTTGAATTTTGGAAGACCTGCCAAGAGGTCATTATGGATGGGGAGAAGGCACTGTCTGCCACAGTGCAAGGGAGGACAATCTTCATCACTCCGGCCATCATCAATACTCATTTGCAGCTGGATGATGAAGAAGGTGAGTTGTCCTTCCCAAAGGAAGCTGTCAATCATTCCTTTGAGCAGATGGGCTATGAGGGAGATTTCTCTGTAAAGACCTTCAGGAAAGGGAAGGTCTCATCCCAGTGGAAATACCTACTCCATGTGGTTATCCACAGCTTGTCAAACAAGCATGGAGGGTGGGACCAGATTCCTGAGGATCTCTCCTTCATAGTGTATGGAATGGTTCAAGGGGTCAAGTTCAGGTACTCTCAATTTGTTTATACCAATTTACTTGCAAACTTGGACTCCTTAGAGTATTACATGTTTCCTAGATATGTTCAACACATTCTCAACTGTGAACTGGGCTCACAGTTGAGGGAAACAGATAATATTCTTAAATTGGGACAGATGAAGCCCGACATCTTTAAAATCATGAAGAAGCCAACTGTAGGCTTCTCAGGGGTAGAAACAGCCCTTGTCCCCAAAATGTTAGAGCTCATTGCTCAAGGTGACAACCTAGCAACACAAGCTAGTGTTGAACCCACACCTTCTACCTCTTTACCACTAAAAAGGCCTCAAATAACCCTCACCTACCAAAGAAAATCCAAACGAACCCCTGCTCAAGCTATTGAGTCTGTGCAGGTCCCCATATACTCACCTTTACAGGAGGAAGTGGACACTAGAGCTCCCACTTCCCCTGAGGAGCAAACCACTCCCATTTCTTCAACTATCAGGGATGAGGTTCCTCATGCTCACCCTGATGAGCTCACAAGCCCAACAGCCTTAAGCCTTCACTCTGAGTCTCAACACTCAAGTGAACAACCTTCAGGGGACAGTTACCATCCCCAACCTTTAGATCTAAATCAACCCATTCCTAACCTATCCTTCTATACTGATGAAGACTTAGGATTCAGTGAGTACCATGAGTCTCTCTTCTCTTCCCCTACTCAAAGAGAGATGAGTACTTCTGAGTCTCCTCAGTCTAGCCCACATCAGTCACCTATAACTGAGGTGGACACTTCTGAACCTGTTCAGGATGTCCATATGGAAGAGGCTCTCACTTCTGCAAGTGATTACATCATTAAGACCTCAACCATGGCAACTCAGCCCACTGACATCTCAACTGAGATTGCTAGTGAGGAGAGGAAAACCAGCAGCCAAGAACCTCAAGCTGGTGGTGAGAGAAAGGACTTTGGTCCAATCATCTCATTCCCCAATGATTCTTCTGATGAAGAAGAGGGGAATCTGAGACTTATGGTGCACAAATTGTCTAAAACATGCACTTATCTAGTCTCAAAGGTCAGTCACCTTGAATCTCAGGTGACTACCTTGCATAACAGGGTCAATGATAACCAACTTCAGATTTCATATCTTAAGGAAAAACTAGCTGGGAGACCTTTAAGAAAAGCTCAACCAGGAACACAAGAACGTGTGGATGTGATTGATTTATCCTCCAACTAACCTATGCAAGTGGGTGATGCTACCAAAAAGGGGGAGAAAGTTATTGCAGCCACAGAACCTGGGAGTTCTTCACAGAGAATGGACATAGAGGACTCACCATCGTCACTTGCAATTGTGCATTCTCAGCAACTTCCTCAAGTTCACATTAATGTGGATTCTATAGACTCTATCATCAGAAGTCTCTTTGAGGAAGGTATACCAAGGGCTGTGTCATCCCCACCTCAAGGAACTTCAAACTACATCATAAGGTGGAGGTATGATGCTGACAGAAGAGCCCTTATTCTTCACAGAGTTCAAGGGCAACAAAAAGTATTTGACTTTCAAAATTTGAACTTCTATGAAGGTTTCGATCTAGTCAATATGCCACTTGTCAATCCAAGCAACTCAAGACAGGCTGACAGATTGGCTCAAAGAATCCAAGAAATGATCACTGCAGAGTTTAGCTTAAGAAGGAGACTTAGGCAATCAGGCAATGTCATCGGTCAACTAGATGTTGAGGTGGACCCTAAGATTAGTTTCATAGGGGAAACCTTGACTGAAGGCCCAGTGGCAGAACCTGAGACCTCTGTCTCATCATCATCAACTGCTGCAGAGATTCACATTCCCTCTGAGACACCTGCTGGTGAAGGTGTTTCTCAGCCTGTCTCTGGCCAGAGCATGGATGCTACACCAAGCAATGAAGGCCAAACCTCTATCCACCCTGAGTCACAAAGGTCTGTGGGTGACAAAGGAAAAAGGATTTTGACTCTTGAGGAAATTGAGGAGGAAGAGAGAGAGAGGAAGAGGAAGCTAAGGGGAGAAAGTTTCTCTGGGTCTTCAGGTTTTATGCAAGCTGCAATCAGGGCTGCCTTTAGACCAAATACTCAAGATGATGAGTTGAGGGCAGTCAGGATTACTTATCTGCAGACCAGGAACTATGACATTGATGAAATCATTTCTCTCCCCTTAGAACAGCTAAATGAACTGGCTGACATGGAAGTGTCAAAAGAGATGAAAGAAAAAGAGGATGCAAGGTTACTTCTCCAATTCAAAGAGGAGAAGAGACAGAAAAGACTCTACAAGCATGCTCCCACTCTCTCCCCAGTTCAAGAAAGCCCTATACAAGAAGATGTGGTTCAACAAGAACCTCCGGTAGACAAAGAAGAAGATAGGATCAAAATGATCAACTACCTGAGTGCCATAGGCTTTTATTAGGCAGATGCACTTCTTCCCTTGTCCTATGACTTTGTTGAGTTTGAGTACTTAAAACAACTTGAGCTTGAGTTAGTCAAGGAGAGAAAGACAACTAAGAAGAAGCTAAGGGAAGAAGCTGCAAAGTCAAGAGCCATCATCCAAAAGAGTATGAAGAAGTCTGCTGACAGACAAAGGATGATGAGCTTCTTGAAGCTATATGGATTCTCCGGAAGGAGACTTGGCCCTATGTCTCTATCCACAATGGATGAGCATATAAGGGTAATCAAGGAGAAGATTAAGAGTGGTGAACTGATTGACTTATACTCTCTTCCAAGTCAAGTCCCACCTAAAGTGGAGGTTAAGGTTGAACAACCTGAGACAACACAACCCGGACCTCCTACTGAGCCTCAGCAAGCTTCATCTTCTGATCCACAGCAGGGTCAAACTCCCTCTACTTCTGAACCTGTGAGGGAGGAACACCCAACTGAGAAAGACAAGGATGATCAACAAGGTGCTGTAGACCAGTCTTCTCAGTTAAAGTCATCTAAGAGGAAGAAGAGGATGGCTTCTAAACCAAAGTCTAAGAAGAAGAAGCCTAAATTATCTACCTCTACACCTCAGGCTGAGTCAGATCAACCTGAGGAAATGCATGAATAGGCAGCCCAATCAACTCCAATGCAAGTGACTCCTCTGGCAACTGAGACACCCATCTTATCCTGGACCTTCTCTACCAATCCAGAAAGATGGCATGTAATCAGAGATCAAGGTGTTTAGAATGTCTATACATGGCAAGACATAATCAACTTACCTCTGCATGATCTCTTTGAGATGAGAAGATACTATGAAAGTCTGAATGATCCTGATCATCTAATGAAGAAGGGTATGGTCATGATTGTGCTGAAGACTACTAACATCTGAAGTTCTTCTAAATGTTTTGGTAGCATCAGCCTAGGGGGAGTTTGTAAGGATTCCTTTAAGTCTGATGCAAACCAAAACATCCAAAGTCTCTCTGCAAGTAATGCACTAAGTACTGAAGTAGAATTGCTTCGGAAGTTTTACACCATGCACTAGAAATATTCTAAGTGTAAAATCTTCCGAAGCCAAGACCAATATCTTCCGAAGCCAAATATGAAGTCTTTCGAAGCCTCAGAGACAAAGTCTTTCGAAGCTTCATCCTATGAAGACAGATTTCTTCCGAAGAATTTTAGTAACATGCTTTATCTGATGTACTGTTCCCTAAAGCTGGACACCTTTCCGCTGCATCTCTGTAAAGTCACCAACTTACATGAGTTGGTGAAAAGGTCCATGCTTTTGGTAACTGTACATTGAGGTCTTGAGTCTGTAACCTTCTATATTATGTACTTTATCCTTTTTGTAATAGATAAGGATGTGAGCTATGGCATGTCATAGTCACAAGGTCAAAAGGCAGATATGCCTTTTGATTCTACAATTGATTTTGTTTGTGTCTAGTCAATTGTATCCAGCTGGCTTTCAAAGTATAGCCGGCTGTAGGTTGTAGTATAAGTATTCTTTGTTCTAGTATCTTTCTTTATGCTTTGTAACACTTGTAATAGAACTTGAGAAAGCAATATACTGCATCCTTGAAACCCAAATCTCTTGTTCTATCTCTTTATTATTACTTGTGTTCTTTGCATCATTATCTTGGTTAATCCAGTTTACTGTTTGATCAAGTTTGGTTAATCTCCTCTTTGTGTTGTTGTGTTGTAATTGTTAAGCCCTTAACCGGTCCTGCAAACTATATCGACAACTCGTTTTAGGAAAAAAGATCATAGCAAAACAAGATAAAATTGAGCGCTTCGTAACAACAAATTAACATTTTAAACTATCATATATTATAAATTGTAAGAGGAAGGTGAAAAAACTAGAATTTTAAAATAGTTTTGAGGGCTTGTATGTTTTTAATTTGATGACTTGTACATTATTATACACAACTCAAATTAAATGAAATTTATATTAAAATGTATATTAGAATGAAAACGTTGTATTATTATTGTTATAGTTAATCTCGGTTTTCTTTCCTGAGTTTTGTAAATTGTCTTCATTTGAGTACCAACCTCTAATTTGTCTTCATTATTGACCTGAGTTTCACAAATCGTTTCTATTTTCGTTCTTTTAACTAACGTGTTAACAATTTCTGTTAAGTGAGTGTTAAATGACCAAAATACCCTTTATTGTTATTTTATTTTTACCAAAACAATAAACACTTCATAACCCAACCCCCTGTGCATCATATACACATTATCATCATCATCTGTAACACTTTCTACCATCATCATCAACAATTCAACATCTCCCACGAAAACCACCACTGGAAACTAGCCACCGTCACATACCACCACCAAAACCACCAAGTAGTAAGATCCATTAGGTAAAACCATTGATGTGTCATTTCTTTCTCCTCTCATCTTCTACCCTATGTTTCAACTCCTTTTTACATCCCACTCAAACCCTAGAGAGAAACTATTTGTACTCACAGAAACACAAGATTTCACACATTCAAAAACCATCATCATCTTCTTCAACAAATCACTTTTATCAGATACATCGATTAGCCTCCACGGATTCTCATATCTAAGGTGCATTAAACCTCATCATCTTCTTCAAAGCATCCATGAATGTCAACTAATTATAGCAAAGAATCCCTAAATCAAACCCAGATCAGCTCCAAGTCAGTTATCGTAGCTCTTCTCAATCTAGAGTTCAAACGATTCTTACTCAAACCATAGAGTCTGAAATCGTTGTAGAAGTTGTTTGTATCATGTTAATCCATATGGATCTAGATTTTTGCGATGATTTTAGTTGAAGATGGAGGTGGCAATGGTGGTGGTGATGTGTGCTAGGAGTGTTATGTGGTGTGGTGGTATGAGGTGTGGTGGTGTTTGTCGGTGGTGATGTGTGGTGGCGGTGGTGTGTGGTGCTGATTTGGTTGTGGAGAAAGAAGGAAGAGGGAGAGTGAGAGAGAAATTGAAAAGTGAGGTGATATTTTTATAAATTATTTAAACCCTTAAGGGTATTTTGGTCTTTTTTTTAAAATCTAATAGAAAATGGCCAATCTTGTTCGCAGAAACCAACCAGATTTTTCTATGCACTTACACAGGCAACACAATCAAGTTGCTCTGTTGAACTCTGAGAAAGATCCTGATTTCTCAGAGGTTTGTCGATTCTTAAATCTATTAAACTACTTTACCTCCCTCACCATAGATCCTCCATTTTATGAGGATCAACTACTGGAGTTCTGGAGGACCTGCCAAGAGGTCACCATGGATGGGGAGAAGGCACTGTCTGGCATAATGTAGGGGAGGAAAATCTTCATCACTCCAGCATCCATAAACACACATCTTAAGCTGGATGATGTAGAAGGTGATTTGTCCTTCCCAAAATCTGCTGTCAACCACTCCTTTAGGCAGATAGGCTATGAAGGTGATTACTCTATGTTATCATCCACAGTTTATCTAACAAGCATGAAGGATGGGACCAAATTCCTAAAGACCTTTCCTATATAGTCCATGGGATGGTTCAGGGGGTCAAGTTCAGGTATTCTCAGTTTGTATATACTAATTTGATTGCTAACTTGAATTCCTTAGAATATTACATGTTTCTTAGATATGTCCAGCACATTCTTAACTGTGAACTGGGCTCACAATTAAAGGGAACATGTGTCTAAAAATGGGACAGATGAAATCCGGCATCTTCAAGACTATGAGAAAGCCTACTGTGGGCTTCTTAAGGGTAGAAACAACCCTTGTCCCAGAAATGTTAGAGCTCATTGCTCAAGGTGACAACCTAGCAACACAAGCTAGTGTTGAACCCACACCTTCTACTTCTCAACAACCCACACAACCTCAAATCACCATCACCTACACAAGAAAATCCAAACGAACCCCTGCACAAGCTACTCAGCTTGTGTAGGACCTCATATACTCACCCATGCAGGAGGAAGTGGACACTGGAGCTCCCACTTCCATTGAGGCGCAAACCACTCCCACCTCACCAAGGATCAGTGCTGAGGATCCTCACGCTCAGTCTGATGAGCTCACAACGCCAACAACCTTAAGCCTTCACTCAGAGTCTCAAAACTCTAATGAACAACCTTCAGGGGAAAGTTACCATCCCCAGCCTTTAGATCTAAACCAACCCATACCTAACCTAGAATTCTATGATGATGAAGACATGGGCTTCGATGAGTACCATGAGTCTCTCTTCTCCACCCCTGCTCAAGGAGATATGAATACCCCTGCATCACCCATGTCTAGCCCACATCATTCACCCACTACTGAGGTGGATCTCCCTGAACAAGTTTAGGAGGTCCATATGTGTAACACCCGCATATTTTTTTAAAGCCGACGAAAGAAGAAAAAGAAATAAAGTCATTGTCGAGGGACCAAACTTGCCAAAACAAAGGAAAGATTGGAAGAGTGGGGGATTAAGAGGGGAGGGCAGCCCACACCCTCCCCCACACTCACAAAATTCAGCCAAGAGAGAAGAGAGGGAGAAAAGGGGTTTCAAGCTTCGTTTTCGTGGATTCGAGCGTGAAAGTTGAGGTGTAGCGGGTTGGATCGAAGCTCTACTTGACGGGGTTGTTTGTGTGAGTTCTAGGACCCCACTTTTACATGTTTTCGACTGATTTGAGGCTGGAACACATAGTAAAACCTGTTTTTGAAGTGTGTGTGTTGAACCCGTGTGTATGTGTATGTGTGTGAGTCGAATGGGTTTTGTTTTCGGGCTTGTGTGTGCTTGAATGGTGTTGTGGTATGTGTTTCTAAGGTTTAGGATGGTTAATTTGGGCTTAGAGCGAGTTTGAGAGAGCTTGAGGCCGAAAATGGCAGATTAGGTTCGGGATGAACTGCATTCTGCACCAGTTAGGGGTAGGCGACCGAATGGCATGCGACTGGAGGTCATGCGACCGAAAGGAATGCGATTGAGGTCCATACGCATGCAAGTCGTGCGACTGAGGTTCATTCGCATGTGAGTCATGCGACTGGAGTCCATACGCTTGTGATTCGTGCGACTAAGGGTCATTCGCATGGGGGGTCATGCAACTGAGGTCCATACGCCTAGGTCCATCTGCATTAGGTCCATTCGCACAGGTGTTCATCCGCATTAGGTCCATTCGCATGGGATTCATCCGCAATGTGTCCATCCGCATGGGTTCAGTCGCCTGGGGAGGCCATGCGACTGAAGGGTGCCCATACGCCCAAGTAGGGCTTGTGTACCCGAGGGAACATAATTTATTTACTGACTTTCGGGGGAAAGTGCAGATGTAAGTTTTGACGTGGAAGGTTCCCGGTAGTTCATGTAAGTTGACTTTTGAGACCATAGAGGTTATGTTGGGTATGATGATGATGATGTATGATGTTATATGATTATGCATGACGTATGTTATGTATGTATGATGATGCTCTGTATGATGATGTTGACTGTGTATGTTGATGTTCCTTATTACTATGTATGATTATTTTCCATTAGCTTTACGTAGAATGTTAATGAATGAAATGAAAGTATTATGTAACATAAAGTGGAAGATAATGAAAGAGGAACATGATGAATGAATGCATGCATTAATGAACGATAGAAAGTAACAAAAGTCTTGCAAGCCTTGTATGTCGGGACACGCCCCAATGTAGAGTGTTAGCCCAACGGTGTGTGGGTTAGCTACCCCAGAAGGATGCATATCGCGGTCCTTCTTTGTGATTGACCATTTGTATAGAACCATTGTTGCTTACCTTCGGTACCGTGGCCAGGGTGCTGTGCACCGTGATGGAAGGTCTATGATAGGCTTCGGCCCAGTACCAGCTGACGGAAGGGTATAGTGCATGAAAATGGTATAACTGAATTTTTACCTTCGGTACTGCGGCTAGGGTTCTGTGGACCGTGATGGAAGGTCTATGATAGGCTTCGGCCCAGTACCAGCTGACGGAAGGGTAAAGTTCATGGTTTTGATGGAAAAAAAGATGTAATGTTGAACGAACAAATGAAAGTAAGAAAGTATGAATGAATGGAAGTTAATGGATGAATGATGAAGATAATAATGATATTATCTATGTGTACGTATGATGTATGACCACATGCAAAAGTAAAGAACGGTTTTAAACAAAAGATAAAGTATTGTTTTATTATAAAACTAGAACTCACTCAGCAACGCTGACTTTTATGTGTTTCTAGTTGGCAGGTAATGGTTGCTGAGGATGGCACGGGGCGGCTACTCAGCTCTTTTGGATGGCATCCATTTTTATAATGCTTTTATGATGTAATGCAACATGTATTTGTAACTTGATAACGATGTATTGTTTTGCAAAAGCTTTTGTAATGAAATGAGATGTTTATTTTGATGATTCCGCTGCGTTATTTATGAAAGTTAAATGTACTTATAAGTTTCATGAGCAATGATTAACCAGCTGTGAGCGTCCTGGGAACGGGGCCTTACAAGTTGGTATCAGAGCCAAAGTTTAAGTGAAATGGGTAAATTTTCAAAATAAACCTTAACTTAAAATGAAAATGGGGCGGAAAGGGAAGGGATGCCAATCTGAGTAGCTGCGTGCCATCAGGTATTTTCTTAATGTTAATCGGTATTACGTGCGCATGTTATGTGGTTTATGTGCTGCTTGTAGATTTAGATAATGATGTAGTCAGGATAGGTAATGCTCAGGGTATGAAGAGTAAAGTAAGTCGCTAATCACAACTGGCCACTGTTATTAGGGACTTACTATACTTGACATAAACTGAGCTGTTCCCTTGAATGACCGTGTTGGTGTTTGAATCTTTCAGTGTGTGTGAGAATGGCCGGTGGTAGATCATCTAAAGCTTCGCGTGGTGGAGGTCGTGGTGGAAGTGGTGCTGAACCGCGACCCAAAAGAGGAAGACCTAGAGTCGAAAAGGTGGTTCCTGAAGAACCTGAGACCCCTCATCCAGAGGCTGGGGATGAGAGTGTGAATTTGAGGGCCTTAGTGAAAGAGGCAGTTGTAGAGGAGGTTCATCAGGTCATGCAGATGATCTTACCGTCTGTGGTGATTGAAGTAATTAAGGCTGTAAAGGAAGGAGAAAGAAAGGAGAGAAACAGGTCCTCGGGAGGACAGGAGCAACCGGAGCCTAAAACGGTTCTCTCTGATGATGAAGAATAGGAAGGAGAAGAGCCTGCGCCAGAGGCGGCACAAGGCTGTAACTACGGGGTGTTTCAACGATGCAAGCCCCCTACTTTTGATGGTAACGGCCCTGCTGCTGCTGCTCACCGACGGGTGAGAGAAATGGAAGCTGTTCTGAACATCAGCGAGTGCCAGGAGGATCAGAAGGTAAAGTTTGGTGCCCACTCTTTTGTGGTCTCGGCTCTGTGTTGGTGGGACAATATAGTCCAAGCTGAGGGTAGTCAGGCTATCGGAAGGATGAGATGGTCAGAGTTGAAGAGGCTGATGATTGAGGAGTTCTGTCCTCACCGTGAGATGGATAAAGTTAAGAGGGAGATCCTGCAGCTGGAGGCGGGAACAATGACACATAGCAATATACCACCAAGTTCAATGAAATGGCACGGCTGGTGCCTGATCAGGTGACACCTCTATAACGAAGGATCAAGAGGTATATTCAGGGCTTGCCAGCGGACATCCGTAGGCACATGATCGTTGCCCGACCAAGCACGTTTTGGTCGGCAGTTGATTTGGCGGGGAGGTTGTATGATGAAAGGACTGTGGTGATGGCGGAGGTGAGTAAGAAGGATGATGGAGACCAGAACTAGAGTGGGAAGAGGATTGGACGGGGTGGTGTCCCGACGAATAATAAGCACGCACGGGGGGATGACTGCAGCATTGTCACACCTGGTGCGTGGTCGAATAGATGTGGTGAATGCGGGATGGAGCATTCAGAAGAATGCAAAAGGGGACCAAATACCTGCTTCAAGTGTGGGAAGCCTGGTCATGTGGCTAGAGAATGTGGGGTTGTGAGGTGCTATAATTGTGGAGAAATTGTCCACATGAGCAAGGACTGTAAAAAGCCAATGGCGGAAAGTTCGGGAGTGAAGAAGACCGGAGGAGAAGGACAGAGGGCGAGCGCAACGCCTACATGATGACGCAAGAGGAGGCTAGGATGGACCCTGCTGTCGTGTCAGGTACGTATCTAGTAATCAAACTCTTGCTCTTGGGTTGTTCGATTCCGGTGCTAGTAGGAGTTTTAACTCTACTGCTTTTGTGCTAAGTTGCCCATTAGGAGTAGGAGTGTTGTTGAGCCCTTAGATGTAGAAACTGCCATAGGTAAGTCTACTCGGATTTCCGAGGCGATAGAAGGCTACGATATTGAATTAGAAGGTCATAAGTAGTTTCCTGTTAGACTGTCCGTGATGACCTTAGGCGGTTTCGATGTAGTCCTAGGAATGGATTGGTTGGCGGACTACGAGGCGAACATTGTGTGTCGCAAGAAGATGATCCGATTGACAGCACCTGACGGGAATTCGGTGACGGTTTATGGTGATTGGGTCACTACGATTCTGAAAGTGATTTCAATGGCGGTGGCGGGAAAGTGTAAGAGGCGTGGATGTAGTACCTACTTGGCCTACGTGGAGGATATGGATATGCCAACACCACAACTGCCCGATGTACCGGCTGTGTGTGACTTTCCAGATGTATTTCCCGAAGACTTACCAGGAGTGCCACGTGACTGCGATATCGAGTTTCAGATTGACTTGATACCGGGTGCTCAGCCGGTAGCTAAGGCACCGTATCAGTTGGCTTTGTCTGAGATGAAGGAATTGATGGAACAATTGCAGGAGTTGCTCGATAAGAGGGACGGTAGTGTAAGGGTGTGAAATTTGTATGGAGTCAAGCTCAAGAGTAGGTGTTCGAGGAGTTAAAGGCGAGGTGGAATCAAGCTCCTATTTTGTCATTGCCCGATGGAAGTGAAGATTTGGTGTCTTATTCAGATGCTTCCTACTCGGCGCTGGGATGTGTCTCGATGCTAGGAGGAAAGGTTATAGCCTATGCATCCCGACAGTTTAAGGTTCATGAGGTTGGAAGTCTAAAGATAGGCAGAAGTCGTATGCCGATAAGAGACGTTGACGAATTGAGTTCCAGGTGGATGATAGAGTTATGTTGAAAGTCTCACCTTGGAATGGTATCATTTGATTCAGAAAGCGGGGCAAGTTGAGCCCAATATACATAGGGCCTTTCCGAATCATTTCTCGAGTAGGAGAGGTGGCCTATAGACTAGAATTACAAGAGGAGTTAAGTGGAATTTACCCGACATTCCATGTATCTCATCTGAGGAAATGTTTAGCAGATGAAGATACGGTTGTCCCACTGGAAGATATCGAGGTAGACGAACGGCTCAATTATGTGGAGCAACCAGTGGCAATCATTGATCGTGAAGAGAAGAGGTTGAGGAATAAAGTGATTCCTCTTGTGCGTGTACATTGGAAGCACATGAAAGGATCCGAGTCAACGTGGGAGACTGAAGAAGAAATGAGGCAGCATTACCCACGTTTGTTCGAGGAATAACAGGTTTCGGGGACGAAACCTAAATAAGGGGGGTGGACTTGTAACACCCGGATATTTTCTTTGAAGCCGACGAAAGAAGAAAAAGAAATAAAGTACAAAGTCGAGGGACCAAACTTGCCAAAACGGGGGAAAGATTGGAAGAGTGGGGGATTAAGATGGTAGGGCAGCCCACACCCTCCCCCACACTCACAAAACTAAGCCAAGAGAGAAGAGAGGGAGAAAAAGGGGTTTCAAGCTTTGTTTTCTTGGATTCGAGCGTGAAAGTTGAGGTGTAGAGGGTTGGATCGAAGCTCTACTCGACGGGGTCGTTTGTGTGAGTTCTAGGACCCCTTTTTTTACACGTTTTCAACTGATTTGGGGCTGGAACACATAGTAAAACCCGTTTTTGAATTGTGTGTGTTAAACCCGTGTGTATGCGTTTGTGTGTGATTCGAATGAGTTTTGTTTTCGGGCTTGTGTGTGCTTGAATGGTGTTGTGGTTTGTGTTTCTAAGGTTTAGGATGGTTGATTTGGGCTTAGAACGAGTTTGGGAGAGCTTGGAGGCCGAAAATGGCAGATTGGGTTCGGGATGAACTGCATTCTGCACCAGTTAGGGCTAGGCGACCGAATGGTATGCGACTGGAGGTCATGCGACCGAAAGGAATGCGACTGAGATCCATACGCATGCAAGTCGTGCGACTGAGATTCATTCGCATGTGAGTCGTGCGACTGAGGGTCATTCGCATGGGGGTCATGCGACTGAGGTCCATACGCCTAGGTTCATCCGCATGGGTTCAGTCGCCTGAGGAGGCCATGCGACTGAAGGGTGCCCATACGCCCAAGTAGGGCTTGTGTACCCGAGGGAACATAGTTTATTTAGTGACTTTCGGGGGAAAGTACAGATGTAAGTTTAGACGTGGAAGGTTCCCGGTAGTTCATGTAAGTTGACTTTTGAGACAATAGAGGTTATGTTGGGCATGATGATGATGATGTATGACGTTGTATGATTATGCATGATGTATGTTATCTATGTATGATGATGCTCTGTATGATGATGTTGACTGTGTATGTTGATGTTCCTTATTACTATGTATGATTATTTTCCCTTGGCTTTACGTGGAATGTTAATGAATGAAATGAAAGTATTATGTAACGTAAAGTAGAAGATAATGAAAGAGGAACATGATGAATGAATGCATGCATTAATGAACGATGGAAAGTAACAAAAGTCTTGCAAGCCTTGTATGTCGGGACACGCCCCAATGTAAAGTGTTAGCCCAACGGTGTGTGGGTTAGCTACCCCAGAAGGATGCACATCAGGGTCCTTCTTTGTGATTGACCATTTGTATAGAACCATTGTTGCTTACCTTCGGTACTGTGGCCAGGGTGCTGTGCACCGTGATGGAAGGTCTATGATAGGCTTCGGCCCAGTACCAGCTGACGGAAGGGTCTAGAGCATGAAAATGGTATACCTGAATTTTTACCTTTGGTACTGCAGCCAGGGTGCTGTGCACCATGATGGAAGGTCTATGATAGGCTTCGGCCCAGTACCAGCTGATGGAAGGGTAAAGTTCATGGTTTTGACGGAAAGAAAAGATGTGATGATGAACGAACGAATGAAAGTAAGAAAGTATGAAAGAATGGAAGTTAATGGATGAATGATGAAGATAATAATGATATTATCTATGTGTACGTATGATGTATGACCACATGCAAAAGTAAAGAACGGTTTTAAACGAAAGATAAAGTATTGTTTTATTATAAAACTAGAACTCACTCAGCAATGCTAACTTTTATGTGTTTCCAGTTGGCAGGTAATGGTTGCTAAGGATGGTAGGGGCGGCTACTCAGCTCTTTTGGATGGCATCCATTTTTATAATGCTTTTGTGATGTAATGCAACATGTATTTTGTAACTTGATAACGATGTATTGTTTTGCAAAAGCTTATGTAATGAAATGAGATGTTTATTTTGATGATTCCGCTGCGTTGTTTATGAAAGTTAAACGTAATTATAAGTTTCATGAGCAATGATTAACCAGCTGTGAGCGTCCTGGGAACAGGGCCTTACAATATGGAAGAGGCTTTCACTTTAGCAAGTGACTACATTATTAAGACCTCAACCATGGCAATCCAACCCCTTGACACTTCACCTGAAGTTGTCATGGTGCAGGGGAAATCCAGCAGTCAAGAACAAAGTGCTGGTGATAAGGAAGAAGACTTTGGGCCTATTCTCTCATCACCACGTGATTCTTCTGACGAAGAGAGGAGTATAAAACTAAAGGTGCAACAACGGACTCAAACAAGCACCTAGTTAGTCTTAAAGGCTAGTCACCTGGAATCTCAAGTGACTACCTTACAAAGAAGGGTCAATGACCAGCAACTTGAGATCACCGATCTCAAGGGAAAGTTAGCTGAGAGACCACTCAAAAGGACTCAACTAGGTCCACAAGAACCTATGGATGTGGTGGACCTAACCTCCAGCTCACCTATGCAAGAGTGTGATTCTACCAAAAAGGGGGAGAAAGTCCTAGCAGTCACAGAACTTGGGATTTCTTCTTACTTGAAGTTGTCAATACTCAGCAACCTCCTCAAGTCCATATTGATGTGGACTCACTCATACAAAGTTTGTCTATGCCTACTCCATCTCATCACACTAAGAATCCAATTATGGGATGGAGGCATGGCACTAATAGAAGAGCCTTGGTATTCTCTAGATCTCAGGGGTAACAATAAATCTTCAACTTCTCAAACCTGAGATTCTATGAGAGCACCTATCTGATTGATCTTCTACTTGCTAATCCAAGTCAAAACAAGAAAGCTGCAAGGATAGCAGATAGGATTCAAGAGAGGGTGCTAGAAGAATTCAAGCTGAGATCCAAACTATATAGACAGAGGCTAGCAGGTAAAACTATTGGTCAACTAGATGTTGAGGTGGACCCCATGTTTAGCCTCGGAGGGGAAACCTTGACTGAAGGCCTAGTAGTTGAGCCTGTGAACCTTGAGACAGAAACATCTTCAACACCCATTACCCTCAGTGAGGCACCAACTGATGAAGGTGCTTCACAACCTCTCTCTGGCCAGAGCTTCACTACTGAACCAAGAAATGAAGGCCACTCTTTCCACCCTGAGTCACCAAGGCCTATAAATGACAAAGGGAAAAGAAATCCGACTCCTACGAAGATTAATGAGGAGGAGAGAGAGAGGAAGATGAAACTAAAGGGAGAGAGTTCAAGTGGGTCCTCAGGCTTCATGGAAGCTGTAATTAGGGCTGCCCCAGGCCAAATACTCAAGATGATAAGTTGAGGGCAGCTAGATTAAACTACTTAAGGACCAAGAACTACAACATAGATGAACTCATCTCTATTCCTTTAGAAGAGCTTAATGAAATGGCTGACATAGAGTTGTTAAAGGAGAGAAAGGAGGCAAAGGATGCAAAATTGCTCCTCAAGATCAAGAAAGAAATGAGGCAGAAAAGACTCTATAAGCATGCTCCTACCCTCTCCCCCGTACAAGAAATCCCTAAGACAGAGGCTGTGGAAACTGAACAACCTAAGGTACACAAGGAAGCAAATAAAAAAACATGATCAGCTACCTGAGTGCCACAATCCTCTATCAGGCATCTACACTTCTTTCTTTATCCTATGAATACATAGAATTTGAGTACCTCAAGCAGCTTGAGCAACAAGTGATAAAAGAACAAAATGTTGCTAAGATAAAGATGTAGGAAGAAGCTACAAAATCAAGAGCCATCATCCAAAAGAGCCAAAAGAAGTCTGCTGATAGGTAGAGGATGATGAGCTTCTGAACCTGTGAGGGAGGAGGACCCAATTGAGAAAGACACACAGGAACAACCTGGTGCTGAAGGCCAGTATTCTCAGTTTAAATCTTCAAAGAGGAGGAAAAGAATTACTATGAAGAGGGACACTAAGAAGAAGAAGAAGTCCAAGGCATCCACCTTCACACCTCAGGATGAGTTAGAGCATCTTGAGGTAGCTCAAGAAGAGGCTGCTCAACCAAGTCCAACACAAGTAGAGCCTCTTGCAGCTTGAAGACCCATCCTGTCCTGGACTTTTGTTGCAAATCCAGACAGATGGTATGTCATCAGAGATCAAAGAGGTTAAGATGTCTATTTCTGGCAAGACATTTTTTTGATCTTCCTGTGCATGATCTCTATGACATGAGAAGGTACTATAAGAGTTTGAGGGATCCTGACCAATTGATGAAGAAAGGAATGGTCCTGATCCTGATGAGGACTATCAATATCTGAGTATCCTTCTTTGTTTTGGTAACATCATCCTAAAGGGAGTTTGTAAGGTTATACTTGAAAGGCTGATGCAACTAAAGCAACCAAATAGCTTCCAGCATGCATGCATGAAGTGTAGAGTAGAAGTTATTTCGGAAGTTTTACACACTTCAGAGAAAATATTCTAAGTGTAAAATCTTACGAAGCCAAAGACCAAATCTTACGAAGCCAAAGATGAAGTCTTCCGAAGCTTTAGAGACAAAGTTTTTCGAAGCCAAAAGACTGAAGACTGATTTCCTCCGAAGATAGAGAAGACATGCTTTCTCTGATCAACTTTTGCATAAAGCTAACAAACTTTTTGATGCCACTCGAAGACTCACCAACTTGTATAAGTTGGTGAAAAGGTCCATGCTTTTGTAAACTGTAGATTATGGTTTAGGGAATGTAACTTTCTACTTTGTACCTTTTATCCTTTTTGTAATATATTAGGATGTGAGTTATGGCATGTCATAGTCACAAGTCAAAACACAATCTGCCTTTTGACTGTACATTAAACTTGTTGTCTAGATTAGTGTTTTCAGCTGGCTTTCAAAGTATAGCCGTCAGTAGGATGCAACATAAAGTATCTCAGGTTCTTGTATTTATGTTTATGCTTTGTAACACTTGTAATAGAACTTGAGAGCAATATACAGTATTTCTTGAAAACCATACTTATCTTGTTCTTATTTTTTGTTCTGTCCCACTACTTACTTGTGTTCTTAGTATCATTCATATTAACCTGATTCGTTGTTGATCTGTTAAGTGTTCTAACACTCTCCTCATTGTGAGACTGATTGTATTGACTATCCATTAACTGGTCCTGCAATATATATATATATATATATATATATATATATATATATATATATATATATATATATATATATATATATATATATAATATTTTTTTGTTTGTTACGTATATCGAATTGTCGGGCCCGATACGATGGGTGTCACCGAGTCTCTTTTACGACTTGCCTAAACAATTATTGTATGTTATTATTATTATTATTATTATCGTTGTTGTTTGTTGTTATAATAATAATAATAATAATAATAATAATAATAATAATAATAATAATAATAATAATAATAATAATAATAATAATAATAATTATTATTATTATTATTATTATTATTATTATTAATATTAGAGTAAATTACAGATAAGGACCTTTATCTTCGTAACTAATTTTACTTTTCAAAAGATTTTTACTAATTACACTAGACAACCTTTATGTATATGGTTTGTTTCATATTTGGTAATTTAGTTTAACGGTCATTAGTTTGCGTTGTTAACTTAGATCACATGCTTATTACAAGATGACACATATGTAATAAAACATTGAGGTGATATAATCCAAAAACAAATTGATGTATTAGAAATAAATTATTAGTAAAATGTTAAGATCGATAGGTAACACCTCAAAAAAGTTATTTATATTTTATAGTCATTTTTCTTTAAAGCTAATTATATAAGAACTTAATGTAGCATATGATTTTTATTAATAATTAACTTAACAAATTCAACATACAACATAACAGAAATTATAATAAAACATATTAGTAATTTACAAATTGATAACAATATCATTAGCATTACCATTGATAAGTATTTCAAAACACATAACCAAAAATATAATTGTTACAAATCATAAATGGAGTACAACAAAAAAAAGCAATTCAAAACACTTAACCATCTAAATTAAACTTATCATTAGAATGTGCTAGTTATACAATTATCTACTTTATGTCCGACCTTATTACAAATAGACCTATAAAATAGTTTGTAATCGTTATTTTAAATTACCTTATGCGTTCGCTAACACCTTTTTTTAGAACCTTAACGTTCTATTTGATACCGAACATACCTTAACGACTTCCTTACTTTAACGCAAAATAATCTGTCGCAAAATGCATGAATCATCCGCTAGTTGTGGTAAACAACAAACAAATTTTGCTATATAATTTGAACTAAAACATCTAAAAAACTTCACATGGCTTGCATTCAAATTTCTATGTATTAAGTGAATTCTAGATATTTAAATCATATCATACAATTTTTTTAATAAAACTAGTTTTGAAAAAAGTAATGATAAAAACATATAATATTTGTTTGAGGTTTTACTTGTAGGTCTCGAGGTTTTGTTGACCGTGTTTTCCTAGTACGTCAATTTATATTTTAATTATATATGCCACCTGAAAATTTTTTACACATCTACACTCATATGATAACCAGGTTATTTAACTTAATGATAAAAACTAACGACAGTTAGACTAAAGGACAAATGATAAAACAAAAAAAAAATATAATGGTTGGCTGGTTTAATTAATAAAGATAAAGATTGAAAAGTGACATTAATTATAAACAAAAAGTTCATTTTATGTAATTTACTATTATTATTATTATTATTATTATTATTATTATTATTATTATTATTATTATTATTATTATTATTATTATTATTATTATTATTATTATTATTATTATTGTTATTATTGTTGTTGTTGTTGTTGTTGTTATTATTATAATAATAATAATAATAATAATAATAATAATAATAATATTATTATTATTATTATTATTATGATTATTATTATTATTAGTTATATTATTATTATTATTATTATTATTATTATTATTATTATTATTATTATTATTATTATTATTATTATTATTATTATTATTATTATTATTATTATTATTATTATTTGAAGTAGTAGTAGTAGGTCCTTTTATGTAATTTACTATTATTATTATTATTATTATTATTTTTATTATTAGTAGTAGTAGTAGTAATAGTAGTAGGTCCTTTTATGTAATTTACTACTACTATTACTATTACTATTATTATTACTATTATTATTATTATTATTTATTATTATTATTATAACTATGTAAATATTTGATAATTATATACTTAAGAATTTATAAGATAATACTTAATGTAGTGAATTAAATAATCTAATGTGTGTTAATTAGAAAAGTTTATTAAATAAGAGCAATTTAGGAACTATTGTATAAAATATTTGTATCTTATTTTTAAAAAGTTGTCATAGGTGTTTAAAGTTTGAGTAAAATAACTATTATATCCCACTCAAATGTTTCTACCCTAATAAAAGAGTAAATGGGTAGAACACATGGCATTTTCTTGTGCCCCCAATCTTCTATTTTCCCGCCCAAACGACCTCACCCATTTGCAAGCATGCGAATATACATATGAGTTGAATACTTGATCCATGACATACGCTACCATAATCTTTCTTACCCGAAAAAAAACCCTAAACGTTTTCATCATTCGGTCAAACTCTCTCTTTGTCTCTCATCCCAATCTTTTTTCCCTGTTGCCTCCCTGTATCTCTTACAAAGTTACACCATCCTATTCTTCATTTGTATCACCATGAAATGGTAATTTATTCTCCTTTCTCAATGTCTTATGTTGGTTGTTCGTTGTTTCTTTTCTCCATTCTAGTTGTTATATGTTTAGGTATTGTTTTGGCTAAACTTACGGATCTTTCAAGTTTATGATGCTCATGTTCTTTACTATCTTTACCATGTAGTGGTTAAACATACGAATATTTCAGTCTGAGTATTGTTTTGGTCAAGTTTATGGATATTTCAGTCTGAGTATTGTCTTTTTAGTATCACTACTGGTTGATTTCCATTATGATGTATGTGGTTTATGTTTGTTTTTGTATTGTAAACTTTGTATTTATATAGTTGAATAAGAATATTGTTATCATTAACTTTACAGAAGCATGTTTGTGTTAGATGTATTCACGATCTGCAACTCAGAATGATTTGATGATGTTGATAATGCTGGGTTCAACAATAGAATAAACTGAAGCTTACCAAATGATAATCACAGCCGACTTAAGATCTCATTGTACAAGTTCAAAAACCAAGTTGATAACAACAAAAACAACAATACAAGACAATTCAACGTGACAAAATCAAGATCAAGACAAATAGAAAAGTCAAAAATAGGTCATGTTGTAATAATAATATAAATAGACCCATTAGTGTAATTTTGCAAGTGTGGCTCTTATGTGTGTTTCTCATGGTGTGAATCACCACCCAAGGAGAAATCCTCTCCTTTGGGTGGGTTTGATCTTCATCCATCTTTGTATTTGATTTTTCATTGTAACTTGTTCATCAAACATCAATGAAATCATCTACTTATTATCATCTACTTCTTGTGTTCTTTAATTCACACACATCCATCCATCTTAATCTTGATTTCTAGGTCAAGAACGTGATGAATCCTAAGATCCAAGCTCAATGAATCTGAAATATTGATTTAGCAAAATGGTATCATAGCTGTTGGTTGCTGGATTCATCTAGTTTCAGATCTGATTTCATCTTTAATGATGTCAAGAACAAAGAAGACAATCAGAAAAATGAAGAACAAAGTCACTGTTCTTCAAAAAGAAGAAAACCCATCTGTTCATCAAGAAGAAAAATCATCATATTTGTTCTAATATGGTACGATTTGAAGATGTTTTATCATTCCCCTGATTATTTCTTCAACAATCGATGCAATGGAACTAGATTCTACTTAAAAATATGAAGAAACTACAAAAAAAATGAAGAACAAAAGTCCCTATTCTTCAAAAACCCTTATGTTCATCGCAAAATACAAGAACATATCGCAAAATCTGTTCAAAATTGGTACACTTTGTACATGATTAGTCTACTCTCTAATTATCATCACAAAACCTGATACAATTGAACGAGATTGTCATTAAAAACGAAGAAAAGATAAGAAATGCTTATGAGTATGAAGCTACTGCTGCTGCTCTTCGAAGATCTTGTAAAATGACCGATTAACATGGAAATTGATGATATAATCAACTAATTATTCCAATCGATTAAGGATTCAAGTATACGGTCAAGACATTGGTTGATTCTTTTGATTCAAATTGAATCAGATTGGTCGACAAGCACAAAGTCAAATTCGCATTTGTTTGAGTATAAAGAAATGCGGATACCTTGTCAACAGATGCTGATGTCTTGCATCAAATGCGGATGATTGGTGAACAAATGCGGATGATTTGTGAACTAAGGTAAACAAATGCAGACGTGGTAACTATAAATGCGGATGTGTTAACCATTAATGTGGATGTGTTAATCATTAATGCGGATATGTTAACTATTAATGCGGATGTGTTAACCATTAATGCGGATGTGCTATCCACAAATGCGGATGCATTGTCAACAAATGCGGATGCATAAGTTTGACCAAACAAATGCGGGAGGAATCATTCAAATGCGGATGAACATCATTCAAATACAAAGAAAAACAAAGAAATACGGATGAACAGATGATTAACAAAAGAGAATTTGATCAAGAAAAGATGATGAACATATGACAACAACAAGAACAAGAAAAAGACAATATCGTGAATGCGGACGAATGCAACCAACAGGCACGTCCATGTTGTGCATTCAACACAGAAAAACAACAACATGAAATCAACTTGGTCACAAAGCCGCTGCACTATCAAGGGATTTGTACAACTGTCAGAAACTCTTTCTGAAGTTCATGACTCTACAATCAAAGATGATCTTTTGCACCCGTGTCTGACTACTGAGTGGAACCGTTAGACGGACTTTAATCAAGGGGACAATGATTATCTGAAGAATGTCAGTCATTTCAGAAATTCAAAAGAGTTGAAGTGTTATCAAGATTGATTCATGTTCCTAATGCAATTTATTAAAGTTCAAAGCCTCATCATATGCCTAATACATACTAATCCTTAGAGTTGTAATATGAACTGTAATCCAAAAGTGATACGACTCATATCCAATACCAAGAAGTATTCTCAAGAGATTCTAACCTTTGTCAGAAATATATTAGGAGAAGCTTAATCTGAGGGGGAGAACATCAACAAATTGGGTCAGAACATCAGTTGATCTAGAAGACATGTGATAGAGAAGATCTTCAAGTTCAAGATTTGGCAAACATCAGTTTAGGGAGAGTATTGTTGGGTCCAACAATACAATAAACTGAAGCTTACCAAATGATAATCACAGACGACTGAAGATCTCATTGTACAAGTTCAGAAACCAAGTTGATAACAACAAAAACAACAATACAAGACAATTCAACATGACAAAGTCAAGATCTTGATAGAAAAGTCAAAATTAGGTCATGTTGTAATAATAATATAAATAGACCCACTAGTGTAATTTTGCAAGTGTGGCTCTTGTGTGTGTTTCTCTTGGTGTGAAGCACCACCCAAGGAGAAATCCTCTCCTTTGGGTGGGTTTGATTTTCATCCATCTTTGTATTTGATTTTTCATTGTAACTTGTTCATCAAACATCAATGAAATCATCTACTTATTATCATCTACTTCTTGTGTTCTTTGATTCACACACATCCATCCATCTTAAGCTTGATTTTTAGGTCAAGAACGTGATGAATCCTAAGATCCAAGCTCAATGAATCTGAAATATTGATTTAGTAGATAACATTATAAACTTTGTATTCTTGTAGTTTTACATCATATATATCTTGAGGTGTTGATTTTAATGCTTTAGGATTTTTTAGTCCTTTGGGTTTTCATGTAGATGTCATTTTCAAAGTTCCCATACAATTAGGCACTTATGACATCCATAAGTTTCATATGAAGTCCTTTAAAATTACGAGGCCGATTGGAAATCTAAAGGTTATCACATACATTACATGGGAACACGTTTCTAATAATCAACTCTTAGGATTTAGGAAAAACCATTGTGCTACAAGTCAAGCCTTATATAACTATATCGTACATTATCATTCTTTTCATTTCATTTTATTACATAAAACCCATTTATATCTAAGTGGTTTGATGTCTATGGGAGTCCGAACGACAGGTCCAAAAACATTTTGCTTTTCGGGTGAATTTAATTCAGCCTTTATAGCATCTTGCCATTTTGGTCAATCATTAATATGCATACACTTTTAACACTTTTAGGCACGTAATCATTTTTATTTATTACGTTTGTTGCTATAGCACATGCAAATATATAGTCTACACATGTATTATTTTTGTTCAATGTGGTACTACTTTTTACATAACTTATAGAGATCTCATATTCATTTGATACTTGTATTTCATCTAAAACATCAGTTTCCTCTGGATTTGTATCAAAATCTTGGAAATATACGATTCAAGGAACTTAAACTTTTTAACAAACAAATACTTCATACACTTGGCATCATTAATACAACCTCTGAGCTCACATGCACTCCCCTTGTACGATATCCCACAGATCACGTCCCTCTTCCGCTTGTTGACTGACGGCGTTTGACCAAACGCCGGTGGATGATCGTACGGCGACAGCGGTGGCGGATAGTAGTGCGGCGGAGCGAAAGTGTGTGTGTGGGGATAGGTTACACGAGTAATGGCTTGACAGATGGCGGACCTGACGGACCTTGCTCCCGGTGGCAGCTGCAGTGGAGTCCAGCAGCTTGAACAATCCACTAGCATCGACATTCTCTCCGGTGATCGGAATTTGCTCCGGTAAGAGGCGAGGGTTTGATTGTTGTTGTTGTTGTTGATAATAATAATAATAATAATATTATTATTATTATTATTATTATTATTATTATTATTATTATTATTATTGTTGTTGTTTATGGAAGGATTTCAAAAGTGGTGGAGTTGGTGAAGGAATATCAGAGTTTTAAGTTGTCAACGACGGTGAATCGACGCGAAGGCTGCCAAATAATACACCAATAATTTTTGTTATGAACATTATTTATACAATGACCCCTTGTGGTTATGGATTTGATGATTTATAACCGCATACACCGTATACACCTCTAACATATTATAAACCGTTGTTGTGTTTACAGACTCTATAAAAGTAGTTTATTACTTGTAAATGATAATTTAGGTTGGGATGAGTATGAAAGTAATTTTCTTGGGAAATTTTTGAAGGGTGGGGCGTGGAATTAAAAAGCAAATGATCTTTTTTTTATTTTTTATTTTTTGATCACCGATGAAACATAAAAAATCATATAAAGAATAAATAGTAAAAATAACATTTTAATAAAAAGATAAACACGACTGACTTATATAAAGTTTACACGACTTATAAAATCCTAAGTTTGTTGGTTTGTTAAGAGAATTGAAAGTGAGCACAGAGAAATATCAAAAGAACTTGATATTATTCTCAAGTTTGCATGCATTACATATAGAGCAAAGGAGCCCTTAAATAGAGATTGAAAATAATGGCTACATAGAAAATTCAAAAGACTAGGACTCTAGCTAACAACTCTACTAACTCGGACTCACAGAAACAAACTAGCCGATAGGCTATTTGAAATCTTAAATAATTCCACGTGCATGCATGGAAATCCCCATGTGCTCGAGAGCTTGAATCGCTTTTCAATATCTCCCATTAAGTAGACAAATTTTTCTCTAGTCAAGGCCTTTGTTAAGATATCTGCAACTTGCTCATTGGAACTGCAGTATTCCAAAGTCACATCACCTTGTGTAACTGTTTCCCGGAATGAAATGATGCTTAAGGAGCGACTATGTAGAGTAGGATTCTTTGCTAAACAAATAGTTGAGCGACTGTCACAAGTAATTGTAGTTGCTCTTTCCTGTTCCATACTAAGATCTTTTAAATCTCTTCGTATCCATAGCCTGACAAGCAGCATTGGTGGCTGCCACATACTCAGCCTCCGTGCTCGATAACACTACAGTCTTCTGCTTCTTTAAGCTCCAAGTCACAGCTCCTGTTCCAATCATAAAAACATTAGCAGATACACTTTTTCTATCATCTACACAAGCTACCTAATCACTATCCGAGTATCCATGAAATTTGACACCTGATCCTCGTGTGTACCAGATGCCATATGCACTAGTACCTGCAACATACTTTAATATCTTCTTTCCTGCCCATAAGTGTACTTTAGAGGGAGTTTGCATAAATCTGGCAATCACTCCCACAACAAAGGAGATATCAGGCCGAGTATTTGTTAAATACATAAGACCACCAACCATACTTCTATATAAAGTTTCATTTACTTTATCTTCACCATCTTCAACCATGTATTTTTCAGATGAAGTCATTGGTACTTGCTCATAGTTGCACCCTTTTAGTTAAAACTTTTCTAGAAGAATCTTAGCATATTTGCTATGTGACACAAAGATTCCCTTCTCAGCTTGTTTTAATTCTAAACCAAGAAAGAATTCAAGTGTCCCATATCGGTCATCTCGAATTCATCTATCATACCTTTCTTGAATGTTTGAACAAGTGCATCATTTGAACTGGTATATATGATATCATCAACGTGTAAACAAACATAAAGAACATCAGAGGTACCTAATTTATGCACATAGAGAGTGGGTTCACTATCACTTCTCAAATAACCATGTTAGCAAAAGTAGGAGTCAATCCACAAATACCAGGCCTTTGGAGCTTGCTTAAGTCCATACACGACCTTATGCAGCTTGTATACTCTCTCTTCCTGTCCTTTGACTTCAAATCCTTTCAGTTAATGAACATATATGTCTTCAGTTAGGTTGCCTTTTAGGAATGCTGACTTTACATCTAGTTGGTGCATAACCCAGCCCATTTGAGCTGCAACAGAGAGCATAATACGTATGGTTTCGAATCTTGCCACAGGAGAAATGTTTCTTGAAAATCGATGCCTTCCTGTTGAGAGTAGCCTTTCGCTACTAACCGAGCCTTATGTTTTAGTAGCTTCCTATTTGCATCAACCTTGTTACCATTTAACACCCACAACATTCTTTCTCTCAGGTGGACTCACTAGTTCTCAGATATGGTTCTTTTATGGCTTCAAGTTCTTTTTGCATAGCTGCTCGCCAATGAGTATGAGGAGCTGCTTCCTTATACGTGATGGGATCAGTGACATTTAGAGCAAACTGAGAGGCTGTTAGTTCGACTTCTTCATCAGACACACCCTGTCCACTATGATAATCCAGTAACCGAACAGGAGGTGTGGTCACTCTCTTTGAGGTGCTGGCTTTGGTTGAGGGTAGGTTTGGTAGGGCAGGTTGAGTAGGTGATGAATGAGGTGAGGTTAAGGTGGATATATTAGGGTGGCTTGATAAAGTGGAGGATAAGGTACACGAGGTAGAGGGTGATAAAGTGGAGTTAATGGTACTTTCATGAATAGAGTTATTTGAAAACTCATGGGGAAAAAGGTTACCATAAGAGTAGTCATTGTCATAATTTGCTTGTTCTGGCTTTGCTTTCCAATTTCATTTGGAGTCTTCTTAAAAGACAACATCTCTTTTTGTGCTAAAATTTTGAGTGTTTGGGTTATATAGACTATACCCATGACCCTGACAAGAATAACCAATAAATATGTTTCTTTCAGACTTGTTATCTAACTTCTTCCTCAATTGAGAAGGGACTAGACCATAAGCTATACACCCAAAAACACGTAGGTGTTTAACTGATGGTTTGCGTCTTGACTATGCCTGGTATGGTGTTTACCCAACAAGTGCCTTTGTTGGTGACCTGTTAATGAGGTAAATGGCAGTAGCTACTGCTTCTGCCTAAAAGAAGTTAGGTAGACCTGCATATTTGAGCATGCTACGAGTGAGACCCATAATAGTTTTGTTCTTTCTCTCAGCAGTACCATTGAGTTGAGATGTGTAGGGTGTGGTCAATTCCCTTGTAATTCCATTTTGCTCATAGTATTTATTAAACTCATGTGAGCAAACTTCACCTCCCCTATGTGACCTCAACACTTTGATACTATGATTAGCCTCCTTTTCCACCATTGTCTAAAAGTCTTGAACTTTAAAAAGGCATCAGACTTGTTAGCTAGAAAATATATCCAACACATTATATTAAATTCATCAAAAAAATAGGTAGTATAGACTTTTACCCAAACTCGGTACCTCCATAGGTCCACATAAGTCTGTGTGTATCAACTCCAGTTTCTCTTTTGCACGCCAAGATTGAGCTTGAAAAGGTAGTCTAGTTTGTTTCCCTACTAGACATGCCTCACAAGCTAGAGATGAGTTTATCTTGGGCATCCCCAGCACCATTCCCTTCACAGTCAACTGTCTTAAACCATCATAATGTAGAAGTCCATACCTGCGGTGCCATACTTGTGCTGCAGCATCTCGTTTATTTAATTGTGCATCATTGTGGACCACGGTCATGCATTTTGCATCAAGACACAAACATGTTATTTCTAACCACTGATAATAGCATTACTTCTCTGCCTGAGCCCCCTTTTTCTTTGATGGTGCACTTGCCATTGTCAAAGTGTACAACATATCCTTTGTTCATCAGTTGACCGACACTAAGAAGATTATATTCAAGTCTGGGTGCATAGTACACATCATCCAAAAGCTTGAATGTATCTGCTCTAGTATTGGTCTTCACGGTACCACGACCTTCGACAACAAGTTTCTTTTTATCACCAAGATGTACATCCAATTTGAATGATTCATCCAGGGAAGTGAAATGATCTCGAGCATTTGTCATATGATGTGAACACCCTGAATCAACAAACCAAAAGATGGGTAGATTTACCTGGTTGAGTGGTGAGTGTCATCAACATATGTTCATCATCAAAGGGGACATTTGCTAAGAGTAAATATTGATCTTCCTACTCTTGTTCTTCCAGATTATCTTCATTCTTAGCTACATTCACTTGAGCATCTTCATTGAACCAACAATCCTTTTTCAAGTGTCCATATTTTTTGCATATATGGCATTGTGGAACCTTACTTCGATCAAAGGTATTCCTTCCACGTCCTCTTCCACCTCTAGTAGACGAGCGTCCTCTGCCTTGACCTTGGGCTGGTCTGAAGGCCTCTTGAACAACTTGTAGTGCCTGATCTTCTTGTTTCTCGGCTGATTTGTGATTTATTGAAGTACGACCAATTATTAGTTCTTCTTGGGCTGTAGAATTCCCATGAGTTTCACGGGGGTCACAGTTGCAAGATCCAAAGCAACTTCAATAGATGGTATCATATAATCAAACTGAGATGACAAACTTCTGAGGACTTTCTCTACTATCTTTTGGTCCATAACTTCTTCGCCGTATGCTCTTTGTTGGCTAACATTAGCCATCACCTAATAGAAGTAGTTTCCTACTTTCTCGTCTTCTTTCATCATCAGGTTTTCAAAGTCACGACCGCGATTTTGTAGTTTAACAGCCTGGACTTGAGAATCTCCTTGATACTCTATGCAAAGAATATCCCATGTGGTTTTTACTGAATCAGCAGCAGCGATACGAGAGAAGAGTTCATCATGAACACCTTGTTGGATAAGCGCCATAACCAGAGCATCCTTCTTTTTTACTTCTCTACGATCCCCAGAACCATCACGTACGGTGGTCACTCCAAGATACACAATATCCCACAACTCTCGAGAGCGTAAGAGGGTCTTCATGTGGAGACTCGAGTGTTTGTAACCTTCACCCTTGAACACATGAATAAGAGGAGCGGTAGTGTGGTTAATGGGTGTGTTTTCGGCCATTGGTGATTATCAAAGACTGTGCTCTAATACCATATTTGTTGGTTTTTTAAGAGAATTGAAAGAGAGCATAGAAAGATATCGAAAGAACTTGATATTATTCTCAAGTTTGCATGCATTACATACAGAGCAAAGGAGCCCTTAAATAGATAATAAAAATAACGGCTACATAGAAAATTCGAAAGATTAGGACTCAATCTATTAACCCTACTGACTCGGACTCACAAAAACAAACTAGCTGATAGGCTTTATTTGAATTCTTAAATAATTCCAAGTGCATGCATGCAAATCCCCACGTGCTCGAGAGCTTGAATCACTTTTCAATAAAGTTGTGTTATGTAACTTACAAATGTAAACTTTTAGGTATATAAGATGAGAATTTCATAACTTTCAAGGAATATATACATTCATATTCAAGAAAATACCAAACACCTAACTAAAATTGACTAATTTAAAGCATAGTAAATTTAGATAAACGATTTAGCTATTATGAGAAGTTTAAATGAAAATGATTTATTGCTTAATAGATGGATGCAAAAACTAAAAATAAAACTAAAAGCAAAAAAGTTGTTAATAAACATAACGAACATCTTAGATTTGACAACATTAGGTATGATGAATTTTAGAAAGTTAAACGATTCGACTAGTTGTAACAAATTTAACTATTTTTTATTTAAATATAATATTTATAAAAAAATTATTTTACATACAAATATACAATCATATATTTATATATACTAGATAAGTGAATTATGTTATTAAAAACAATGGCACCCAAGCGCGATTAAGCTAAACTTCTTTAAAATGATAACTTGTGTTGCTTTTGAAATGTTGTCAATTAGTTTTAACATGTGATTTTATTAATACGACCAAACCGTTTATAAAATAATAATAAGAATTAAATTGTCTGTTGTAACATATATCTTTTCGTATCTTTCATTAGCCACCATGTTTTATATTTTATTTTTGAGTGATTACTATTTTGGTCTTTGTAATTTGGTCATTTTCACCATTTGAGTTCAAAAAAGAATTTTCTAACAAATCAAGCCCCATGGTTTGTATTACATAACTCTTTCTGTTCAATACACTAACAGAGTTAGATCTTTTAGTTATGTAAGGATCAACAATAACAACGAATCGATCTCGTGAGCAGAATGCGGAATGTAATCACTCATGGTAAGATGATTGAATAAGAATCAAATGAACTTGAACACAAATGTATAATATTCATTGTATTGCTCTCTGATTTGAATCAATTACAATAAGTGTGAAATCAAGAAATGACAAAAAGCTTACAAATTACATTAAGAACTAACTATTTATACTAATCTATGAAGTTCTCGCGCGACTTTAAAAATCTCACGCGAGAAGCAAGTTCTTGCGCGACAAATTCAGATTCTCACATGACTTGATTTTGATCATCTTGATTTGGTTTCCGAAGCCTCTAGGTTCAATTCCTACAATCTCCCTTTAGGCTCGGTGAATCAAAGCTTTAGAAGTCCACGTCTGCAACCTTGTAACTGCCCTATATGCATACATCTTGTTGTCCAGGGCCTTTGTAATCAACCAACCGAACTGTGCAGCCAAAAAGTGAACAGATTCATCATCTGTAATTGGACAAGCATGCAACCTCATCAAATCGTCCCTTCCAAGCATATCATTAGGGTCGATGATACGGTAATTTTTATTAACACAATGAATCAACGCATGACCCATCTCCTTCTCACAACTCCACCAAATAAGCTTCGACAAGCTTTTAACTGGTACAAGAGTGTGTATAGGGATCTTCCTTACATATCTTGGATGCTTGAACACCCTTATCTTCATCGGCTTGTTTGTGTTTGGGTCTATACGCGTCTCATCTTTAATGACTTTGGATTCGACAGTTTTGAAGTCTTCGAAGTTGGTCTTACTGTATCTCTGTATCATGTTTCGTATCCAGTTCCCATATTCATAGCTGCTTTGGTTGTTAAACGGAACATGGCCCATAGCATATAAATCCGAAGCTCTGAGTGTATGAAATCATGCTCGTCCTAATAATACTCTATAGCTCCACCCTTTCTCTTAACCACATACATCTTTTTCTTAGCATCGTACGCCCAACTAAGAATAGGTTCTGAGTTTCGTACTTTGTGAAAAGTTTGGAATGTCTCAGCGTGTGTGCATAAGCTGGCGGAGGAGGAGCATCAACTGTAAGGTTTCCGACCTGACGTATAACAAATTGACCAGTTTGATCTGCTGTTTTGTCAGTCGTCTCTTTGGCACTTGACTCACTAACAATCTCTCATTCTTCAATCAAAATATCTGAAAATAAGTCTTTTAGACTATTTC